>CM060911.1:89226598-89481598 GCA_030737875.1 Allium sativum | reverse complement strand
AATTGGTTAGGATTAGACGCGCGCCGTTATAAGGCGAAGGAGTAAGGCTAGGTTAGACTCTTACTCCAAATTTTGTGGTTTGCATAATGAATTGATTTGATTGATGTGTGAATGGCGTGGGCCTTCACTAGACCGGGGATTAGGCTAGGCCTTGTCCCGTTTCTAGTATCGTGCCGTTATGCCGCCGAAATTTTCTAAAATATGTTAGAAAAATAAAAATATCATTTTATTGAATAAATGAATTGAATAGAAATTCATAGGTTGAAATAAAATGTTTTATCGTTAAAAATATAATTTTTAACGCGAAGTGAATAAAATTAAATATTCATCTATAAACCGGACGGTTTGTTTATGTACACCTATTTGAATGACATTGATTGGGACGATAAATTTTACACACCGCCCAACAGCACAAATAAAATAGGTGTTTGATTGTTTGAAACCCCACACGGGTGTTAGGATGAAATTTGAAGTTCACTCATCCTGATTGATTAAATATGTCGATCGATTGATTGACAGGCTGTTATAAGCGTTGAATATCTATATTTGATGCTTATACAGTGTAGTGCACTTTGGTTGATGGTTGATTATTTTTCAATGCTATGATATACATGTGTTGTATGAAAATCCATATAATTAACTTTATATGGTAATTGATTGGGCCTCATTCCAATTTGAAAAATAAAGAATATTATAAAATAAAAGTTCATGTGTTGACAGTACTCATTCATTGAGATTGGTCATGTGTTGAACGAAATATTTTAATATTAAAATTTAAATCTTTATCGATATAAAATAAAAGTTCATGTGTTGACAGTACTCAATCATTGAGATTGGTCATGTGTTGAAAGAAATATTTTGATAATAACAACTATTTTGAAAATAGAAATTTATGAAGCCGTGTTGATTAGATTGACGCCATTTTGACGTGAACGATATTTATATCGATTTTATCGATTTCGAAATGAATTGAATTGAAAACGAATTCAAAATGAATTGAAAACGATTTCGAAATGAATTGAATTGAAAACGAATTCAAAATGAATTGAAAACGATTTCGAAATGAATTGAAAACGAATTCAAAATGAATTGAAAACGATTTCGAAATGAATTGAATTGAAAACGAATTCAAATGGAATTGAAAGCGAATTGAAATGAATTCAAATTGAATTGAAATTTGAATTGAATAGAAATGAATTTTAAAACGAATTTATATAGAAGAATTCAATTTTGATTTGAATTGAAATGGAAGTTGAAATTGCTTTTGAAATGAAATTAAAACGATTTATAAAATTCGTTTTAAATAGAAATCGACGAAGTATATATTATATATATTATATATATATAATATAATGGCCTGAATAGAACGCGCCGCGCCGCGGCAGTTCGCGAATTTCGACCATTTATTTCAAACGGACATTACGGGAGATCCGACCGTCGGATTCTCCTAAAACCGGAACCGCTGGGTTCGTATCGAAAAGAGCTTTCTAACGAATATTAGAAATTAGAAATCTAACGGTTGGATTTGGAATTATGTCCAAATCAAATTCGAAAAAGGTCGCTGTAAGTGCAGTTCGATGGCCATTGATGGAAATCGACTGTACGGGCCTTGATAAAATTATTAAAAATAGTAATAATTTATGTAAAATCATAAGAAATGATTTAGAAAGATTTGGGATGAAAAACTCCATATTTGAAAAGATAAAAATAGATTTTTATCGAAATGAACTAGTTTTGAACTAGAATTATAATTCTATTTATTTTTAAATAAATATATTGAATTTGAAAATGGTTTTAAAAATAACCAGAATATCCAATGATTGCATTGGAGTGGATTTGAATCGAAATTGTCTTCGGAATATTTCGATGTTGGAATTCGGGATTATGCAGATGTTGTTATGGAAATTTGAAAGATATATATATTTATACCGTTATTTCCAATACGACATTTGTTAATCGTAGAATTTGATATTGAATATAAGCCGGGATATTTTCTATTCAGAGCCTTGTATTTAATATCAAATGTGATTTGGGTTTATCGTGAACAGTGTTTTAAATAACACTCGTTCTTTAACCCGATAATTAATGAATGTGACTTTGGGTTTATCGTGAACCGTGTTTTAAATGACACGGATTCTTTAACCCGGTTAACGATTAAAACTAAGTGGAGTTTTAATGAATCTTTAATTAGATTGAAATGATCGAAAATGGAGTATTACAAGTTTTGCTCCAGGCGATAGTTAAATCTTTAATTAGATTTGAACGTGAAATGGTAATTGAATTTACCGATAACACTGTGGTGTTAGATATGAAGTATTACCAGTTTTACTTCATGGGATGAATAGGTTGGGATTGGGAAATTAAAACAAATAATTACTTCGGTAAGGTTCGCTAATCCCGATTAGTTTGAATTGATATTCAAAAATGGATTAAAGAATAAATTCAAGGAATTTATCTTTGATAAAATTAATGGGAACCTTTCCCTATGAATGTGAAATTTAGAAACTAACTGTCGGTTAGCCAAGCTGAATGGTTTTCTGGATATTGATCTGATGTTGGTTTCGGCCTTCGGGGTTAATGTTTGGGGAATTATTCTCTTGATTAATTTACGGTTAGTGACTAATGAATTGGAATGAGGCGTATGTTGTGTTTGTGTAACACTTATTTTAAATATACGCGAGTTATTCGGAAAGACCGGGTTTATCCCATTCTGAATAACTGATACGACGATAAGTCAAAGATGAAGACGATGGTCGAAGACCGGAGGTCTTCACGTCGTTTGGGTGATAACTGATGATCTTGATTGGGCTGTACACCCAAGAAGATGGAAACAGTTAGTGATCGTCCAGACGTACTTGGAGATCGATGGATATGCGGAGTACTAGGTGCCTCCGGTTTCGTTCAGACCCAGGACGGACTTGTAAATGGAATGTGTGTCTGACATCGGATTTCATTCTGTGTGACTGATATCGGTTGCATAGGATGGTTTGCCTGTGTGGCATGCTAAGATGCAAATGATCAAGGCTTCTGTTGAAAAGCAAAGTCTTGTGGTTGATGATCGAAGCACGGCCTTTGTGGCGTAGCTTTGTGTAACGTTGATTCGCGAGTATCACACCCGGTATGAATCAAAAACGGGAGACGGACCTCAGGGAGGGCATGCGTTTCTTTCTAGCTAAAAGTGGCGTCAGTGGTTTTACACGCCCTGACGAGTTTGACTTATGTGGTTGTTGCTGTTGCGAGGCGCCTCGGATTGATCGGTCGTTCTCGAACCGATGGAGTCATTCGATGGCTCGTTTGCGCCCCAAAGGGCGGGGAGACGTATTGTTCAGGCATAATAATCCACATCGGTGGACCGGCCCTGACGATCCAAGGGGCAGTTGCGGCTGTTCCTGAGACATGGTAGGCTAGATTGTCTCGAATCGGTAGAGGACGATCCCTGGCCTCGGTTCATAGACGGAAATCCAATTTCCAAATACGTGACTTTGCGGTTTTAATTGTAATCCTATATATAGCGACATAGTGGGATGGGGCGCTTATGCCGCCTATGATTGATACTTATGATTTGAAGTTGTTTTATACACTTATAATAGTATCAAATGATTTGTTTTAAAACGTATCAAGCATTCTTTGGCTGTTATAAGGGAAAACCCTATCCTCGACTGCGTTGCATTGTGTGATGGGACCTGGGTCTTATAACAGCTTCATTTTTCTTTATTTAGCATTGCACTGTTTGTTTTATGCACTGGTATTCTTGGGAGGAAACCCGTTCCGTGTTATACGGCGTGGTCCCTTGATTTACCTAATGATTTAAAATAAAGATTAATAACTGTTTTAGTTCTCACACCAGTCCCATGACTGACCTGGAGTTTATTGTTTTAACCTAAACTTTGGGTGCCCTTATTTTGACACGGGCAGCTAGTAGTTTTGGTTTTGCGGATTTATATTCACAGGATCCTGGTTTACAGCTGGAACGATATCCGGAAAGCTTTGTATCCGTATCTCTCTTCTAGTTGTTTATTGTATTATTTTCCGCTGCTATGTATTTAAATGTAATTTAAATCTCTGATATTTCTGTGTAATATTCATTTATACTCTGTATATTCTTGTAATCTGATGCATTGTTATTATATACAATGAAATGTTCTTCTATATGCGTTCTGTTGTGGTTTGTTCTCGAACTATTCGTCGCTTTCCTTTACGGGGAAGTTATGGGTTTTCACAGTTGGTATCAGAGCTTTGGTTTACAAAGCTTAGAGAACAAGGCACATTAGAACCATACGAAAGAATTCATCAGATATTGGATTAGTAATATCCAATTAGAATGACTCGTTAGAGATAGGATCAGTAGTATCCTAGAACGAGTGTGAAGAGTATATTTTTAAAATGAAAATAAATCTTGTTTTGGAATATAAATCAATTATTCGTATTTGATTATTTATTTATATTGATGTGGACAATCCAGTATATATAGATTTTGCGTATACGTCTGATCCGCGTGTATTCGAAATTTTAATATACTGGATAGATATAGAATCACCTTCTAGTCGCCCGGAGAGAACTCTGATGATTGATGCATCGTCATCAGAATTTATGTTCGAGTGACGAAAGGGGGATTTCTATATATTTCCATTAGACTGGTGTGAGAACCAATTTGATAGGGCTTATTGTTGTGATTTGGCATCAAAAATCTGATTTTTGTATATGTATCAAAATTATGAATTTGAAACTCTAATTCACTAATTGATTGATGTCTGTGTTGTTTGTTCATTGTTTGATAATTTTGAACCATTTAGCCTAATTGAATCAAATATTGGATTATATTGAAAATTGGTCGCATTTGCTTGCATATACATATACTTATATTGAGCAGGTCATAGCAAGGAGGCTAGAGCCAGAGAATAAAATTTGTTTGCCCGACAAATAGGTACATGTTTACTACATAATTTACTGTTTTGTTTGGGTGATGATGATTTTGTGAGCCTATTGACTAGCCGCTTGGCTTTTTCTTTTTCTTTTTGAGATCTGAAGGACCGGGGAAGCTATTTGAAATTCCCCGATGCTCCCATTGCAGGGGAGGTTATGGCGAAATTTTTCAAAAATTTAGGGTGTTAGCCAAATTTTGAAAATTCTCAGAAACTAAAGAGTTGGAGAATGGAAGCCAGATCGAACGTAGAGCTGAATAATCAAACCACTTTCGACTTTGTTCCTTTTCGGGGACGAAAAGTTTTAAGTGGGGGAGATTGTAACAACCCGTAAAATCTGGGCCAGTTTAAAATTTTTATTTTGGCAATTTTAGCGAATTTTGATTATTTAAAATGAATTATTTTAAATAATATTGACGAGAAATTTGTTTTGAATATAATTCGAACGTTTATATTATATACGTCGTCGTTAGAATATAAATATTTATATATAATTATAAATGGAATTGAAAATGGCGCGGTAGTTCGATAATTCGATTTCAAACTTCCATTGAATGTACCGGGTGCAAAACAATCCGGATTTTAGTGAAACCAAAAATAATGGAATCTAATAGTGAATATCTTTCCAACGAATCCGAAAAATCAAAAGTTCGTAGCGGGAATCAAAAGATATGTCCAGTTGAAAATTCTGAATAGTCGCTATGGAATTCAGGCCCTTAAAAATAGACATTTTGCAAATGACCTCGGATTTCGACGAAACCAGTTTTGTTGGGTCCGCAGTGTAAAGTTATTGCTAGGTTTCAGATTTCATAATTTTTCGAATCAATATGTGAGCGTGGCAAAGGAAAACGCGTTTGACCATTTTCAGTTGATTTTAATCGACTGGAAAATGGCCATTTTTCATACGGTCTCGGAATTCGACGAAACTAGTTTTGTTAGGACCGTATCGTCAATACGAAGCTAGAAAATATTTTTCGGGAATTTTTCTAGTTAGTATGTGACCCCGGTAATTTGAAATGTACGTTTAAAATTCAATATAGTGATTTAAATGTTAATTCAACGGAAACTGATTGAAACGATTGAATCAGCTTGCGGTACACATCCCATTGTGTTCGGAATGGGGGTAAAACGCTATGGACGACAGGCGGTGGGCCTCGTTTCGAGGTTGTATGAAAAGGTCAACTTAAGGTTGAATTAAATAATAATAAAATAAAATAAAATAAAATAAAAACACTTTCTCTTCCCTCCATATACCCCCCCCCCCCCCCCGATTCATTTCAGTAGATCGAAAAAAAAAAAAAAACCCTAAATCACCGCGTCGCCCAGCCCCCCCGAAAGCCACCGTCGTCGCCGCCTGTGCCCAACACGCTCGCGACCTGCGCCACACCCTCCGTCTCTCCCTGCCTCCTTCTGCTCGATCGTGAAAACCCGTTTCCCCTTTAACCCCCTCGCCCTCCGTTCCCTTTTCCCCCTTCTGAAAACTGAAGCCCCCAAATCCGAACGAGAATCGCCACCGCACCAGTAGCCCCCCTGTAAGTTTTTTTAATTTTATTTATTTATTTTTATTTTATATTAACAAGAAATAAAAACTGAATTTTATTTATTTAAAAAAGAAAAAAACTGATTTTATAAAAAGAAAGAAACTGAAATTTAAAAAAAAAAAAAGATTTTAAAACTGAAATTTTTAAAAAGGTTAAAACTGAATTTTATTTATTTAAAAAAAGAAAAAAACTGATTTTATAAAAAGGAGAAAAAACTGATTTTATAAAAAGGAAAAAAAAAACTGATTATTGTTTGATTTTAAAACCGATAATTGTTTGATTTTAAAAACTGAAAACATATTTATTTTAAACATAAAACTTGTTTATTTTAATTTAAAAAGCTATGATTTTTATAGGTAGAGAATAAAAAGATTAGATTTTTATTTTATATATGAAGCGACAGAGAAGATTGAACTTTTCATATGAAGTGATATAGAAATAAAAATTCGATTTTTATATATTGAACTTTGAAATAAAAATTCGATTTTTATATATTGAACTTTGAAATAAAAATTCGATTTTTATATATTGAACTTTGAAATAAAAATTCGATTTTTATATATTGAACTTTGAAATAAAAATTCGATTTTTATATATTGAACTTTGAAATAAAAATTCGATTTTTATATATTGAACTTTGAAATAAAAATTCGATTTTTATATATTGAACTTTGAAATAAAAATTCGATTTTTATATATTGAACTTTGAAATAAAAATTCGATTTTTATATATGGAATAGCGAAGTAAAAATTCGATTTTTACATAGGTAGTGAAAGCAGCAACGAAGGTGACAAAAAGGTGAAACGACGAAGACTTCTGCAAATGAAGAGCCGTGGAGCAAGGATAGCTATAGGTGAGAATTTCTCACCTTTCAATTTATTTTTCTAGTTATATATATATATACTAGGATGCAGACGGTGCTTAGTAGCACCCGACACAATCGTCCACAGACCATGGACTTGTTTGTTTGACTGTTTGGTAATTGATTGCAATATTGGTTTGAATGTGGTTTGTGGTGTGAAAAATCGAATCGATAAATTGGTTAGGATTAGACGTGCGCCGTTATAAGGCGAAGGAGTAAGGCTAGGTTAGACTCTTACTCCAAATTTTGTGGTTTGCATAATGAATTGATTTGATTGATGTGTGAATGGCGTGGGCCTTCACTAGACCGGGGATTAGGCTAGGCCTTGTCCCATTTCTAGTATCGTGCCGTTATGCCGCCGAAATTTTCTAAAATATGTTAGAAAAATAAAAATATCATTTTATTGAATAAATGAATTGAATAGAAATTCATAGGTTGAAATAAAATGTTTTATCGTTAAAAATATAATTTTTAACGTGAAGTGAATAAAATAAAATATTCATCTATAAACCGGACGGTTTGTTTATGTACACCTATTTGAATGACATTGATTGGGACGATAAATTTTACACACCGCCCAACAGCACAAATAAAATAGGTGTTTGATTGTTTGAAACCCCACACGGGTGTTAGGATGAAATTTGAAGTTCATTCATCCTGATTGATTAAATATGTCGATCGATTGATTGACAGGCTGTTATAAGCGTTGAATATCTATATTTGATGCTTATATAGTGTAGTGCACTTTGGTTGATGGTTGATTATTTTTCAATGCTATGATATACATGTGTTGTATGAAAATCCATATAATTAACTTTATATGGTAATTGATTGGGCCTCATTCCAATTTGAAAAATAAAGAATATTATAAAATAAAAGTTCATGTGTTGACAGTACTCATTCATTGAGATTGGTCATGTGTTGAACGAAATATTTTAATATTAAAATTTACATCTTTATCGATACAAAATAAAAGTTCATGTGTTGACAGTACTCATTCATTGAGATTGGTCATGTGTTGAACGAAATATTTTGATAATAACAACTATTTTGAAAATAGAAATTTATGAAGCCGTGTTGATTAGATTGACGCCATTTTGACGTGAACGATATTTATATCGATTTTATCGATTTCGAAATGAACTGAATTGAAAACGAATTCAAAATGAATTGAAAACGATTTCGAAATGAATTGAATTGAAAACGAATTCAAAATGAATTGAAAACGATTTCGAAATGAATTGAAAACGAATTCAAAATGAATTGAAAACGATTTCGAAATGAATTGAATTGAAAACGAATTCAAATGGAATTGAAAGCGAATTGAAATGAATTCAAATTGAATTGAAATTTGAATTGAATAGAAATGAATTTTAAAACGAATTTATAAAGAAGAATTCAATTTTGATTTGAATTGAAATGGAAGTTGAAATTGCTTTTGAAATGAAATTAAAACGATTTACAAAATTCGTTTTAAATAGAAATCGACGAAGTATATATTATATATATTATATATATATAATATAATGGCCTGAATAGAACGCGCCGCGCCGCGGCAGTTCGCGAATTTCGACCATTTATTTCAAACGGACATTACGGGAGATCCGACCGTCGGATTCTCCTAAAACCGGAACCGCTGGGTTCGTATTGAAAAGAGCTTTCTAACGAATATTAGAAATTAGAAATCTAACGGTTGGATTTGGAATTATGTCCAAATCAAATTCGAAAAAGGTCGCTGTAAGTGCAGTTCGATGGCCATTGATGGAAATCGACTGTACGGGCCTTGATAAAATTATTAAAAATAGTAATAATTTATGTAAAATCATAAGAAATGATTTAGAAAGATTTGGGATGAAAAACTCCATATTTGAAAAGATAAAAATAGATTTTTATCGAAATGAACTAGTTTTGAACTAGAATTATAATTCTATTTATTTTTAAATAAATAAATTGAATTTGAAAAGGGTTTTAAAAATAACCAGAATATCCAATGATTGCGTTGGAGTGGATTTGAATCGAAATTGTCTTCGGAATATTTCGATGTTGGAATTCGGGATTATGCAGATGTTGTTATGGAAATTTGAAAGATATATATATTTATACCGTTATTTCCAATACGACATTTGTTAATCGTAGAATTTGATATTGAATATAAGCCGGGATATTTTCTATTCAGAGCCTTGTATTTAATATCAAATGTGATTTGGGTTTATCGTGAACAGTGTTTTAAATAACACTCGTTCTTTAACCCGATAATTAATGAATGTGACTTTGGGTTTATCGTGAACCGTGTTTTAAATGACACGGATTCTTTAACCCGGTTAACGATTAAAACTAAGTGGAGTTTTAATGAATCTTTAATTAGATTGAAATGATCGAAAATGGAGTATTACCAGTTTTGCTCCAGGCGATAGTTAAATCTTTAATTAGATTTGAACGTGAAATGGTAATTGAATTTTCCGATAACACTGTGGTGTTAGATATGAAGTATTACTAGTTTTACTTCATGGGATGAATAGGTTGGGATTGGGAAATTAAAACAAATAATTACTTCGGTAAGGTTCGCTAATCCCGACTAGTTTGAATTGATATTCAAAAATGGATTAAAGAATAAATTCAAGGAATTTATCTTTGATAAAATTAATGGGAACCTTTCCCTATGAATGTGAAATTTAGAAACTAACTGTCAGTTAGCCAAGCAGAATGGTTTTCTGGATATTGATCTGATGTTGGTTTCGGCCTTCGGGGTTAATGTTTGGGGAGTTATTCTCTTGATTAATTTACGGTTAGTGATTAATGAATTGGAATGAGGCATACGTTGTGTTTGTGTAACACTTATTTTAAATATACGCGAGTTATTCGGAAAGACCGGGTTTATCCCATTCTGAATAACTGATACGACGATAAGTCAAAGATGAAGACGATGGTCGAAGACCGGAGGTCTTCACGTCGTTTGGGTGATAACTGATGATCTTGATTGGGCTGTACACCCAAGAAGATGGAAACAGTTAGTGATCGTCCAGACGTACTTGGAGATCGATGGATATGCGGAGTACTAGGTGCCTCCGGTTTCGTTCAGACCCAGGACGGACTTGTAAATGGACTGTGTGTCTGACATCGGATTTCATTCTGTGTGACTGATATCAGTTGCATAGGATGGTTTGCCTGTGTGGCATGCTAAGATGCAAATGATCAAGGCTTCTGTTGAAAAGCAAAGTCTTGTGGTTGATGATCGAAGCACGGCCTTTGTGGCGTAGCTTTGTGTAACGTTGATTCGCGAGTATCACACCCGGTATGAATCAAAAACGGGAGACGGACCTTAGGGAGGGCATGCGTTTCTTTCTAGCTAAAAGTGGCGTCAGTGGTTTTACACGCCCTGACGAGTTTGACTTATGTGGTTGTTGCTGTTGCGAGGCGCCTCGGATTGATCGGTCGTTCTCGAACCGATAGAGTCATTCGTTGGCTCGTTTGCGCCCCAAAGGCCGGGGAGACGTATTGTTCAGGCATAATAATCCACATCGGTGGACCGGCCCTGACGATCCAAGGGGTAGTTGCGGCTGTTCCTGAGACATGGTAGGCTAGATTGTCTCGAATCGGTAGAGGACGATCCCTGGCCTCGGTTCATAGACGGAAATCCAATTTCCAAATACGTGACTTTGCGGTTTTAATTGTAATCCTATATATGGCGACATAGTGGGATGGGGCACTTATGCCGCCTATGATTGATACTTATGATTTGAAGTTGTTTTATACACATATAATAGTATCAAATGATTTGTTTTAAAACGTATCAAGCATTCTTTGGCTGTTATAAGGGAAAACCCTATCCTCGACTGCGTTGCATTGTGTGATGGGACCTGGGTCTTATAACAGCTTCATTTTTCTTTATTTAGCATTGCGCTGTTTGTTTTATGCACTGGTATTCTTGGGAGGAAACCCGTTCCGTGTTAAACGGCGTGGTCCCTTGATTTACCTAATGATTTAAAATAAAGATTAATAACTGTTTTAGTTCTCACACCAGTCCCATGACTGACCTGGAGTTTATTGTTTTAACCTAAACTCTGGGTGCCCTTATTTTGACACGGGCAGCTAGTAGTTTTGGTTTTGCAGATTTATATTCACAGGATCCTGGTTTACAGCTGGAACGATATCCGGAAAGCTTTGTATCCGTATATCTCTTCTAGTTGTTTATTGTATTATTTTCCGCTGCTATGTATTTAAATGTAATTTAAATCTCTGATATTTCTGTGTAATATTCATTTATACTCTGTATATTCTTGTAATCTGATGCATTGTTATTATATACAATGAAATGTTCTTCTATATGCGTTCTGTTGTGGTTTGTTCTCGAACTATTCGTCTCTTTCCTTTACGGGGAAGTTACGGGTTTTCACAAGAAAAATGAAGCTGTTATAAGACCTAGGTCCTATCACACAATGCAACGCAAGCCGGGGGATAGGGTTTTCCCTTATAACAGCCAAAGAATGCTTGATACGTTTAAAACAAATCATTTGATACTATAATAAGTGCATAGTGTATAAACCAACTTCAATCATAAATATCAATCATAGGCGGCATGAATGCCCCATCCCACTATGTCGCCATACTAGGTTCTACAATTAAAACCGCAAATGTCACGTATTTGGAAGTTGGATTTCCATCTATGAACCGAGGCAAAAGATAGTCCTCAACCGATTCGAGACTGCCTAGCCCGAGTCTCAGGATCAGAGCTCGAGTGACCCTTGGATCCTCAGGGCCAGTCCACCGATGTGGATTAAACTTAAACCCTGAACATGCGTTTCCCCGCCCTATGGGGCGTAAACGAGCCAACTAAATGACTCCATCGGTTCGAGAACGACCGATCAATCCGAGGCGCCTCGCAACAGCAACAACCACATAAGTCAAACTCGTCAGGGCGTGTAAAACCACTGACGCCACTTCTAGCTAGGAAGAAACGCATGCCCTCCCTGACGTCCTCTCCCGTTTTTGGTTCATACCGGGTGTGAAACTCGCGAATCAAACGTTACACAAAGCTACGCCACAAAGGCCATGCTTTGATCATCACCACAAGACTTTGCTTTTCAACAGAAGCCTCGATCAATTGCCACTTAGGCATGCCACACAGGCAATTCACTCCATGCGTTTGATATCAATCAATATATAACCCCTGAGCTCGTACGTCTCAGAGAAGGGCGTTAAGCAAGAGAATAAATTCTCCGCCGCCAAACAGATATATATTTAATAGAGATCAATCACACAGACTAAAATCCAATGTCAGACACACAGTCCATTTACAAGTCCGTTCTGGGGCTGAACGAAACCGGAGGCACCTAGTACCCTGCATATCCATCGATCTCCAAGTACGTCTGGACGATCACTAACTGTTTCCATCTTCTTGGGTGTACAGCCCAATCAAGATCATCAGTAATTACCCAAACGACGTGAAGACTTCCGGTCTTCGACCACCGTCTTCATCTTCGACTTATCGTCGTATCAGTTATTCAGAATGGGATAACCCGGTCTTTCCGAATAACTCGCGTATATTTTAAATAAGTGTTACACAAACACAACATACGCCTCATTCCAATTCATCAGTCACTAACCGTAAATTAATCAAGAGAATAATTCCCCAAATATTAACCCCGAAGGCCGAAACCAACATCAGATCAATATCCAGAAAACCATTCTGCTTAGCTAACCGACAGTTAGTTTCTAAATTTCACATTCATAGGGAAAGGTTCCCATTAATTTTATCAAAGATAAATCCTTTAAATTTATTCTTTAATCTCCTTTTTTGAATCTCAATTCAAACTAGTCGGGATGAGCGAACCATACCGAAGTAATTATTTATTTTAATTTCCCCATCCCAACCTATTCATCCCATGAAGTAAAACTAGTAATACTTCATATCTAACACCACAGTGTTATCGGTAAATTCAATTACCATTTCACGTTCAAATCTAATTAAAGATTTAACTATCGCCTGGAGCAAGACTGGTGATACCCCATTTTCGATCATTTCAATCTAATTAAAGATTCATTAAAACTCCACTTAGTTTTAATCGTTAATTGGGTTAAAGAATCCGTGTCATTTAAAAACACGGTTCACGATAAACCCAAAGTCACATTCCATTAATTATCGGGTTAAAGAACGAGTGTTATTTAAAACACTGTTCACGATAAACCCAAAAATCAATATCAATTCAATTCCAATTAAATATTATTTAATTGGTACACTTCATTAAATCTAAATAAAAAGATTTAATCCTTTCTCAACTGGGTTCAAGAACAGTGTTAGTGAAGACACCATTCACGACAAACCCAAATCACATTTGATATTCAATACAAGGCTCTGAATAGAAAATATACCGGCTTATATTCAATATCAAATTCTACGACTAACAAATATCGCATTGGAAATAACGATATATATATATCTTTCAAATTTCCATAACCACATTTGTATAATCACGAAATCCAACATCGAAATATTCCGAAGACAATTTCGATTCAAATCCACTCCAATGCAATCATTGGAAATTCTAGTTATTTTTAAAACCCTTTTCAAATTCAATTTATTTACTTAAAAACAAATAGAATTATATTTCTAGTTCAAAACTAGTTCATTTCGATAAAAATCTATTTTTATCTTTTCAAATATGGAGTTTTTTATCCCAAATCTTCACAAATCATTTCTTATGATTTTACACAAATTATTACTATTTTAAATAATTTTATCAAGGCCTGTACAGTCGATTTCCATCAATGGCCATCGAACTGCACTTACAACGACCTTTTTCAAATTTGATTTGGACGTAACTCCAAATCCAACCGTTAGATTTCAAATTTCAAATATTCGTTAGAAAGCTCTTTTCGATATGAACCCAACGGTTCCGGTTTTAGGAGAATCCGACGGTCGGATCTCCCGTAATGTCCGTTTGAAATAAATGGTCGAAATTCACGAACTGCCGCGGCGCGGCGCGTTCTATTCAGGCCATTATATTATATATATATAATATATATTTCGTCGATTTTCTATTCAAAATGAATTATATAAATAGTTTTAAAATTCGTTTCAAAATCTATTTCAACTTCCATTTCAATTCAAAGCAAAATTGAATTCTTCTTTATAAATTCGTTTCAAAATTCATTTCTATTCAATTCAAATTTCAATTCAATTTGAATTCATTTCAATTCGCTTTCAATTCAATTTGAATTCATTTTCAATTCAATTCATTTTGAAATCGTTTTCAATTCAATTCATTTCGAAATCGTTTTCAATTCAATTCATTTCGAAATCGTTTTCAATTCAATTCATTTTGAAATCGTTTTCAATTCAATTCATTTCGAAATCGTTTTAAATATCGTTTCATTTCGAAATCGTTTTAAATATCGTTCACGTCAAAATGGCGTCAATCTAATCTACACGGCTTCATAAATTTCTATTTTCAAATATTCTATTTCAAATATTTCTTTTTCAAAATAGTTGTTATTATCAAAATATTTCGTTCAACACATGACCAATCTCAATGGATGAGTACTGTCAACACATGAACCTTTATTTTATAATATTCTTTATTTTTCAAATTGGAATGAGGCCCAATCAATTACCATATAAAGTTAATTATATGAATTTTCATGCATTACACACATATAATAGCATTGAAAAATAATCAACCATCAACCAAAGTGCACTACACTGTATAAGCATCAAATATAGATATCTAACGCTCATAACAGCCTGTCAATCAATCGATCGACATATTTAATCAATCAGGATGAGTGAACTTCAAATTTCATCCCAACACCCGTGTGGGGTTTCAAACAATCAAACAAATATTTTATTCGTGCAGTTGGGCGATGTGTAAAATTTATCGACCCAATCAATGTCCTTCAAATAGGTGTACATACACAAACCGTCTGGTTTGTAAATGAATATTTATTTATTCACATTCACGTTAAAAAAAATTATATTTTTAACGATAAAACATTTTATTTCAACATATGAATTTCTATTCAATTCATTTATTCAATAAAATGATATTTTTTTATTTTTCTAACATATTTTAGAAAATTTCGGCGGCATAACGGCACGATACTAGAAACGGGACAAGGCCTAGCCTTATCCCCGGTCTAGTGAAGGCCCACGCCATTCACACATCAATCAAATTAATTCATTTCACCACACAATTCAATTTCAATCAATAATCTAACTAATTTGCAATCAAACAAACAAGTCCATGGTCTGTGGACGATTGTGTCGGGTGCTACTAAGCACCGTCTGCATCCTAGTATATATATATAACTAGAAAAATAAAATGAAAGGTGAGAAATTCTCACCGATAGCTATCCTAACTCCACGGCACTTCTAATGCAGGAAATCTTCAATGTTCTCCTCTCTAATTAGTTTCTTCGCCCATAGCCACTACATATATAAAAATCATATTTTTACTTTGCTATTCAATATATAAAAATCGAATTATTACTTCGTTATTCAATATATAAAAATCGAATTTTTAGTTCGCTATTCAATATTTAAAATTCGAATTTTTACTTCGTTATTCAATATATAAAAATCGAATTTTTACTTCGTTATTCAATATATAAAAATCGAATTTTTAGTTCGCTATTCAATATATAAAAATCGAATTTTTATACTACTATGTTGTATAGATAAAAATTATATTTTTATCACGCTATTTTCCATATAAAGATTTCGCCTTTTCTAAAATAAAGATTTCGCCTTTATAAAAACATGGACTTCGCTTTTTCAAATTTAAAGATTTCATCTTTATAAAAATCTCATTTTTATTTTTCTACACATATAAAGATGACATTTTTAATATCCCGATCATGTAAAAATTATATTTTTAACTCTTTACATAAACAAAAATCATATTTTGACATCACCTATATAGTAAAGACTATATTTTTAATACTTTAAAAATATAAAAATCATATTTTTAATACTTTAAAAATATAAAAATCATATTTTTATTTCGATGTTCAATATATAAAAATCACATTTTTACTTCGACAATATAAAAGATTATATTTTTCTTACTTTACAACATAAATAAAAACCAGTTTTTAAAGTAAATAAAATTCCGTTTTTAAACAAATAAAATTCAGATTTTAAATAAAATAAAATTCAATTTTTTTTCTAAACAAAATAAAATTCAGATTTTAAATAAAATTCAATTCAGTTTTTTTCTAAACAAAATAAAATTAAAATTTTAAATAAAATAAATAAATAAATAAAAACTTACAGAGGGGGGGGGGGCTGTCAGGCGCGAGCAGCCGCTACTGCGAGGGGGGCTCGGGGTTGGTGGCGCTCGACGTGGAGGTGACTGCGGCGGAGGGCGAGGTCGGAGGAGGGGAACGCGTGCGGGTTTGGGGAGGGTTTCGCGCTGGCTTCGAGGTGGAGATCGAGGGGGGGGGGTTGCAGGCGCGAGCGGCAGCGATGGGGGGGGGGGGGGGATCGGCGGTGGTCGGCGCCGCCTAGGGGCGCGATGAACGGCGGGGTTTCCCCTTTTTTTTTATTATTCTGATTCGATTTATGAATGGGGGGGCCAGAAATTATTTAAGGAAAAGGAGAGAGAAGACTTTAGTTTTTAATTATTTTAATTATTTTATTTTCTAAAAAGTTGACTTTTACATACGACCTCTAAACGAGGTCCACCGCCTGTCGTCCATAGCGTTTTACCCCTATTCCAAACACAATGGGATATGTATCGCAAGCTGATTCGATCGTTTCGATTAGTTTCCGTTGAATTTACATTTAAATCACTATATTGATTTTTAAACGTACATTTCAAATTACCGGGGTCACATACTAACTAGAAAAATTCCAGAAAAATCTTTTCTAGCTTCGTATTGACGATACGGTCCTAACAAAACTAGTTTCGTCGAATTCTGAGACCGTTAGAAAAATGGCCAATTTCCAGTCGATTAAAATCAACTGAAACCGGTCAAACGCGTTTTCCTTTGCCACGCTCACATATTGATTCGAAAAATTATGAAATTTGAAACCTAGCAATAACTTTACATCGCGGACCCAATAGAAGTGGTTTCGTCGAAATCCGAGGTCGTTTGCAAAATTCCCATTTTTAAGGGCCTGAATTCCATAGCGACTATTCAGAATTTTCAACTGGACATATCTTTTGATTCCCGCTACGAACTTTTGATTTTTTGGATTCGTTGGAAAGATATTCACAATTAGATCCTATCATTTTTGGTTTCACTAAAATCCGGATTGTTTTGCACCCAGTACATTCAATTGAAATTTGAAAACGAATTATCGAACTACCGCGCCATTTTCAATTCTATTTATAATTATATATAATTATTTATATTCTAACGACGACGTATATAAATATATACATCAAATTCTATTCAAAATAAATTTCTCGTCGATATTATTTAAAATAATTCATTTTAAATAATCAAAATCCGCCAAAATTGCCAAAATAAAAATTTTAAACTGGCTCAGAATTTGCGGGTTATTACAATCTCCCCCACTTAAAACTTTTCGTCCCCGAAAAGGAACAAAGTCGAAAGTGGTTTGATCATTCAACTCTACGCTCGATCTGGTTTCCATTCTCCAACTTTTCAGTTTCTGAGAATTTTCTAAAATTTCAAAAATTTGGCTAACACCCTAAATTTTCGAAAAATTTCGCAATAACCTCCCCTGCACCGGGAGCATCGGGGAATTTCAAATAGCTTCCCCGGTCCTTCAGATCTCAAAAAGAAAAAGAAAAAGCCAAGCGGCTAGCCAATAGGCTCATAAAATCATCATCACCCAAACAAAACAGTAAATTATGTAGTAAACATGTACCTATTTGTCTGGCAAACAAATTTTATTCTCTGCTCTAGCCTCCTTGCTATGACCTGTTCAATGATATACACATATATGCAAGAAAATGCGACCAATTTTCAATACAATTCAATATTTGTTTCAAATAGGCTAAATGGTTCAAAATTAGTAAACAATTAAACAAACAACACAAACATCAATCAATTAAGGAATTATCATTTCAAATTCATAATTTTGATACATATACAAAAATCAGATTTTTTATGCCAAATCACAACAATTAGCCCTATCTAATTTTGGTTCTCACACCAGTCTAATGGAAATATATAAATATTACACGTTCGTCACTCGAATATAAATTCTGATGATGATATATCAATCATCAGAATCACTCCCGGGCGACTAGAGCGTAATTCTATATCTATCCAGTATATTAAAATTTCGAATACACGCGGATCAGACGTATACGCAAAATCTATATATACTGGATTGTCCACATCAATATAAATAAATAACCAAATACGAATAGTTGATTTAGATTTTCAAAACAAAATTTGTTTTCATTTTAAAAATATACTCTTCACACTCGTTCTAGGATACTACTGATCCTATCTCTAACGAGTCATTCTAATTGGATATTACTAATCCAATATCTGATGAATTCTTTCATATGGTTCTAATGTGTCTTGTTCTCGATCTCTATAAACCAAAGCTCTGATACCAACTGTGAACACCCGTAACTTCCCCGTAAAGGAAAGCGTCGGATAGTTCGAGAACAAGCCAAAACAGAACGCATACAGAAGAACATTTCATTGTATATCACAACAATGCATCAGATTACAAGAATATACAGAGTATAAATGAAAAAATATATATTACACAGAAATATCAGAGATTTAAATTACATTTGAATACATCGCAGCGGAAAATAATACAATACACAACTAGAAAGAGATATACGGATACAAAGCTTTCCGGATATCGTTCCAGCTGTAAACCAGGATCCTGTGAATATAAATCTGCAAAACCAAAACTACTAGCTGCCCGTGTCGAAAATAAGGGCACCTGGAGTTTATTGTTTTAACCTAAACTCTGGGTGCCCTTATTTTCGACACGGGCAGCTAGTAGTTTTGGTTTTGCAGATTTATATTCACAGGATCCTGGTTTACAGCTGGAACGATATCCGGAAAGCTTTGTATCCGTATATCTCTTTCTAGTTGTGTATTGTATTATTTTCCGCTGCGATGTATTCAAATGTAATTTAAATCTCTGATATTTCTGTGTAATATATATTTATTCATTTATACTCTGTATATTCTTGTAATCTGATGCATTGTTGTGATATACAATGAAATGTTCTTCTGTATGCGTTCTGTTTTGGCTTGTTCTCGAACTATCCGATGCTTTCCTTTACGGGGAAGTTACGGGTGTTCACAGTGTACATACACAAACCGTCTGGTTTGTAAATGAATATTTATTTATTCACATTCACGTTAAAAAAAATTATATTTTTAACGATAAAACATTTTATTTCAACATATGAATTTCTATTCAATTCATTTATTCAATAAAATGATATTTTTTTTATTTTTCTAACATATTTTAGAAAATTTCGGCGGCATAACGGCACGATACTAGAAACGGGACAAGGCCTAGCCTTATCCCTGGTCTAGTGAAGGCCCACGCCATTCACACATCAATCAAATTAATTCATTTCACCACACAATTCAATTTCAATCAATAATCTAACTAATTTGCAATCAAACAAACAAGTCCATGGTCTGTGGACGATTGTGTCGGGTGCTACTAAGCACCGTCTGCATCCTAGTATATATATATATAACTAGAAAAATAAATTGAAAGGTGAGAAATTCTCACTGATAGCTATCCTAACTCCACGGCACTTCTAATGCAGGAAATCTTCACTGTTCTCCTCTCTAATTAGTTTCTTCGCCCATAGCCACTACATATATAAAAACCATATTTTTACTTTGCTATTCAATATATAAAAATCGAATTTTTACTTCGTTATTCAATATATAAAAATCGAATTTTTAGTTCGCTATTCAATATATAAAAATCGAATTTTTACTTCGTTATTCAATATATAAAAATCGAATTTTTACTTCGTTATTCAATATGTAAAAATCGAATTTTTAGTTCGCTATTCAATATATAAAAATCGAATTTTTATACTACTATGTTGTATAGATAAAAATTATATTTTTATCACGCTATTTTCCATATAAAGATTTCGCCTTTTCTAAAATAAAGATTTCGCCTTTATAAAAACATGGACTTCGCTTTTTCAAATTTAAAGATTTCATCTTTATAAAAATCTCATTTTTATTTTTCTACACATATAAAGATGACATTTTCAATATCCCGATCATGTAAAAATTATATTTTTAACTCTTTACATAAACAAAAATCATATTTTGACATCACCTATATAGTAAAGACTATATTTTTAATACTTTAAAAATATAAAAATCATATTTTTATTTCGATGTTCAATATATAAAAATCACATTTTTACTTCGACAATATAAAAGATTATATTTTTCTTACTTTACAACATAAATAAAAACCAGTTTTTAAAGTAAATAAAATTCCATTTTTAAACAAATAAAATTCGGATTTTAAATAAAATTCAATTCAATTTTTTTTCTAAACAAAATAAAATTCAGATTTTAAATAAAATTCAATTCAGTTTTTTTCTAAACAAAATAAAATTCAGATTTTAAATAAAATAAATAAAATAAAAAACTTACAGAGGGGGGGGGGGCTGTCAGGCGCGAGCGGCCGCTACTGCGAGGGGGGCTCGGGGTTGGTGGCGCTCGACGTGGAGGTGACTGCGGCGGAGGGCGAGGTCGGAGGAGGGGAACGCGTGCGGGTTTGGGGAGGGTTTCGCGCTGGCTTCGAGGTGGAGATCGAGGGGGGGGGGTTGCAGGCGCGAGCGGCAGCGATGGGGGGGGGGGGGATCGGCGGTGGTCGGCGCCGCCTAGGGGCGCGATGAACGGCGGGGTTTCCCCCTTTTTTTTTTTATTATTCCGATTCGATTTATGAAAGGGGGGGGGGCAGAAATTATTTAAGGAAAAGGAGAGAGAAGGCTTTAGTTTTTAATTATTTTAATTATTTTATTTTCTAAAAAGTTGACTTTTACATACGACCTCTAAACGAGGTCCACCGCCTGTCGTCCATAGCGTTTTACCCCTATTCCGAACACAATGGGATATGTATCGCAAGCTGATTCGATCGTTTCGATTAGTTTCCGTTGAATTTACATTTAAATCACTATATTGATTTTTAAACGTACATTTCAAATTACCGGGGTCACATACTAACTAGAAAAATTCCAGAAAAATCTTTTCTAGCTTCGTATTGACGATACGGTCCTAACAAAACTAGTTTCGTCGAATTCTGAGACCATTAGAAAAATGGCCAATTTCCAGTCGATTAAAATCAACTGAAACCGGTAAAACGCGTTTTCCTTTGCCACGCTCACATATTGATTCGAAAAATTATGAAATTTGAAACCTAGCAATAACTTTACATCGCGGACCCAACAGAAGTGGTTTCGTCGAAATCCGAGGTCGTTTGCAAAATTCCCATTTTTAAGGGCCTGAATTCCATAGCGACTATTCAGAATTTTCAACTGGACATATCTTTTGATTCCCGCTACGAACTTTTGATTTTTCGGATTCATTGGAAAGATATTCACAATTAGATCCTATCATTTTTGGTTTCACTAAAATCCGGATTGTTTTGCACCCGGTACATTCAATTGAAGTTTGAAATCGAATTATCGAACTACCGCGCCATTTTCAATTCTATTTATAATTATATATAATTATTTATATTCTAACGACGACGTATATAAATATATACGTCGAATTCTATTCAAAATAAATTTCTCGTCGATATTATTTAAAATAATTCATTTTAAATAATCAAAATCCGCCAAAATTGCCAAAATAAAAATTTTAAACTGGCTCAGAATTTGCGGGTTATTACACTGCGGTTAGCGACAGTGCTGTTCATCCGTCGATGATTGGCAATACCATAAATTATATGTTAGCCTGCCCTATGGGGCATAAAATCTGGTCAGTATATCGACCATAACATCCATCGGCCCCATAGTGACCGATATATCTATGGCACCTCTCTTCCCATCAAGTAATAATAAGCAACATCCACATAAGTAAACAGTCTGGGCTCTATACCATGATGTTACTCCTACCTAGAAATTAAGATATGTCCATTTCCCTGAAGTCCCCATCCAATTTTTGGTTCATACCGGGGTGTGAAGCTCGCGAATTAATGCTACACAAAGTTTTTGCTAATTAAATCTGTGCTTTGATCATCAATTACAAGACTCTACTTTTCTATAAAAGCCTTGATCATTTTCATCTCAGCATGCCACACTGTCATTCCATACTGTACCACCGATTTCCACCAATATATAACCTCTACGCTTGTATGTCTCAGAGACGGGTGTTAAGCATGAGAATAAATTCTCCGCCACTAAACAGATATATATTTAGTAGAGATCAATGAATACAGTATGAAGGAATCAATGTCAGACACACCATCCATTTTCAAGTCTGTTCTGAGTCTGAATGAAACTGAAGGCACCTATTCCTCGTCCCATGTGTGCAATATAGGAGAGAGGTCATCGCATATCTGGTCGATCAACAAGTACATCAGGACAATAACCACTTATCACCTTGTCTTTGGTGTACAACCCAATCAAGACATCTTTAATGTGACAACAAGGAATTTCGCTCGATCCGAATCAGTCACTAAACTGATCTAGACCTTTTGAAATGCCTGATTGTTTTGAGAACACGACAAAATAGAACACAAACAGGAGAACATTTCATTGTATATTACAACAATTCCATCAGAATACAAGAATATACAGAGTATGAATTAATATTACACAGAAAATATCAGAGATTTAAAATTACATTTAAATACATCGCAGCGGAAAACAATATAAATCACAACTGAAAATAATGCACGGATACAGAGCTTTCCGAACATGGTTCTAGCTGTAAATCAGGATCTTGTGAATATAAATCTGCAAAACCAAAACTACTAGCTGCCCATGTGGAAAATAGGGGCACCCAGAGTTTAGGTTAAAACAATAAACTCCAGGTCAGTCATGTGACTGGTGTGAGAACAAAAACAGTTATTAATCTTTGTTTTTAAAGTTAGGTAAATCAAGGGACCACGCCGTATAACACGGAATGGGTTTCCTTCCAAGAATACCAGTGCAGAAAACAAACAGCGCAATGCTAAATAAAGAACAATGAAGCTATTATAAGACCCAGGTCCCATCACACAATGCAACGCAAGCCGAAGGATAGGGTTTTCCCTTATAATAGCCAAATATGCTTGCTACGCGAAATTTGAACTTATATTTTTACTATAAGTGAAGAAAACAACTTCAAATATAAATATATCAATCATAGACGGCATGGGTACCATATATCATGTCGCCAATACTAGGCTTTACAATCAAAACCGCAAAATGTCATATTTGGAAATTGGATTTCCATCATGGTGGCTCCAGATTCGAAAGATCGATCGCGTAGTGCCATCTCAACGGCTTACGTCTCGGCTAGAGAAAACATCGTAATGCACATCCGCACTTTCGGGAAATCGAGTATCACTACGGCTTACGTCCCGGCGAGAGAAAACACCGCTTACCCTATCCTTCCGAGCACTAAGCTCAATCTCGGTCGACCGAATCCACGACACCACGAAGGTGCCCATCCACGAAAAAGCATACTGACCAAACCATCAGTTTACCACCATACCGGGGTGTGAGGCTCGCGAATCAACGCTATACACAAAGCCGTGCTATATTAAAACTACGCTTTGATCATCATCCACTAAACTTTGCTTTTCAACAAAAGTCTGGATCACTGCATCTCAGCATGCCACACTATCAATCCATATCGTACCACTGATTTCTGCCAATATATAACCTCTAAGCTCGTATGTCTCAGAGAAGGGCATTAAGCAAGAGAATAAATTCTCCGCTGCCAAACAGATATATATTTAGCAGAGATCAATGAATACAATATAAAGGAATACAATGTTAGGCACACCATCCATTTACAAGTCCTTTCTGGGGCTGAACGAAACCGGAGGCACTTTCCTCGCATATCCGTCGACCTCCAAGCACGTCCGGACGGCTACCACTTCAGCCCCCTTCAAGGTAGCTGCTCCCATCGTGAGCGTCAGTAGCACCCATCCATTCGATGTGAAGATCGTCGGTCTTGCACCGTCTTCAATCTCTTCGACTTATCGTCGAATCGGTTATTCAGAATGGGTATAGACCCGGCCTTTCTGAATAACCCACGTATATAATAAACAATTGTTATACAAACACCACATACGCCTCATTCCAATTCAGATATTCACACTCCTAGGGAAAGGTTCCCATTAATTTTATCAAAGATAAATTCTTTTAAATTTATTCTTTAATCTTCCTTTGGATATCATTTCAAACCATATTATGGTTTTCCAAACTAGTCGGGATTAGCGAGCCACACCGAAGTAATTATTTATTTTATTTCCCAGTCCCAACCTATTTATCCCATGGGGCAAAACTGTTATTACCCCATAACTAACACCACAGTGTTTTCGGTAAATTTAATTACCATTTCACATTCAAATCTAATTAAAGATTAAACTATCGCTTTGGAGCAAAACTGGTAATGCCCCATTCTCGCTCAATTTCTAAATTTGATAATTCAGATTATCAATTCACATTTCAATTTAATTACAGATTCATTAAAACTCCTTTTACTGGGTTAAAGAACTAGGTGTTATTTAAAACACAGTTCACGACAAACCCAAATCACATTCTATTTATTATCGAGTTAAAGAACTAGTGTTATTTAAAACACCGTTCACGATAAACCCATTTCAAATCCAATCAAATATATTAGAAATTCCGATTATTTAAAACCCCCTTTTTACTCTAATTTCTTTATTTAAAAATAATTGGGTTTTAAATTTAGTTCAAAACTAGTTCATTTCGATAAAAATCTATTTTTATCTTTTCAAATATGGAGTTTTTCATCCCAATTTTTCCCAAATCATTTCTTACGATTTTACACAAATTATTACTATTTTTAATAATTTTATTAAGGCCCGTACAATCGATTTCCAACAATGGCCATCGAACTGCACTTACAACGACCTTTTTCAAATTTGATTTGGACGTAACTCCAAATCCAACCGTTAGATTTCAAATTTCTAATATTCGTTAGAAAGCTCTTTTCGATACGAACCCAACGGTTCCAGTTTTAGGAGAATCCGACGGTCGGATCTCCCGTAATGTCCGTTTGAAATAAATGGTCGAAATTCACGAACTGCCGCGGCGCGGCGCGTTCTATTCAGGCCATTATATTATATATATAATATATATAATATATACTTCGTCGATTTCTATTTAAAACGAATTATATAAATAGTTTTGAATTCATTTCAAAAACAATTTCAACCTGTATTTCAAATTCAAATCAAAATTTTCTATTATAAATTCTTCTTACTTTCATTTCTATTTGGTTTCAATTCAAATCGATTTTAATTCGATTCGAATTCATTTCGTTTTCTATTCAATTCGAATTCATTTCGTTTTCTATTCAATTGGAATTCATTTCGTTTTCTATTCAATTCGAATTCAAATCATTTTCAATTCAACTCATTTCGAAATTGTTTTCAATTCAATTCATTTCGAAATCGTTTTCAATTCAATTCATTTCGAAATCGGTTTCAATTCAATTCATTTCGAAATCGTTAAAATCGATATAAATATCGTTCACGTCAAAATGGCGTCAATCTAATCAACACGGCTTCATATCTTTCTATTTTCAAATATTATATTTCAAATATTTCCTATTACCAAAATATTTGTTATTATCAAAAATATTTCGTTCAACACATGACTAATCTCAACGGATGAGTACAGTCAACACATGAACATTGGTTTAATATTATTCTTTATTTTCTAAATTGAAATGAGGCCCAATCAATAACCATATAATGTTAATTATATGTATTTTCATACATCACACGTATATAATAGCATTGAAAAATAATCAACCATCAACCAAAGTGCACAACACTGTATAAGCATCAAATATAGATATCTAACGCTTATAACAGCCTGTCAATCAATCGATCGACATATTTAATCAATCAGGATGAGTGAACTTCAAATTTCATCCCAACACCCGTGTGGGGTTTCAAACAATCAAACACATATTTTATATGTGCAGTTGGGCGATGTGTAAAATTTATCGGCCCAATCAATATCAGTCAAATCAGTGTATATAAACAAATCGGCCGATTTGTTTATAAAAATTTATTTATTCACTTTCACGTTAAAAATTATATCTTTAACGATAAAATATTTTATTTTAACACATGGATTTTTATTCAGTTCATTTACAAAATAGAAATGATATTTTTATTTTTCTAACTCGTTTTAGAAAATTTCGGTGGTATAACGGCACGATACTAGAAACGAGACGAGGCCTAGCCTTATCCCCGGTCTAGTGAAGGCCCACGCCATTCATAAATCAATCAAATCCATTCATTTCACCACACAATTCAATTCAAACCAAATAATCTAACTAATTTTTGCAATCAAACAAACAAGTCCATGGTCTGTGGACGATTGTGTCGGGTGCTACTAAACACCGTCTGCATCCTAGTATATATATATAACTAGAAAAAGAAATTGAAAGGTGAGAAATTCTCACAGAGGTTTCCAATCGCCGTGCTTTGCTTTTGAATTGTTGAACCGTCTGGATCTGTTTGAAATTCCAATGCAGTCCCTTTCCCGCTGTTTATATATAAATAAAAATCACATTTTTATTTCGCTAATCAATATATAAAAATCGAATTTTTATTCAGTTATTCAATATATAAAAATCGAATTTTTACTTCACATTCCTATATAGAAAAATCGTATTTATTTATTTTTATTCAGCTACATACATGTAAAAATCATATATTTTTATTTGAAAACTATATATAAATAAATCCTATATATTTTTTTCCAAAGATCACATCTTTTTGTTTAGAAAAATCTCGTCTTTACATTACTATACTATCTACATAAAAAAAATTCTCATTTTTATATTTTCAAAAATCATCTTTTTATAATTTCAAAAATCATCTCTTTACATTTTCAAAAGCGATGTCTTTGTATTCGTATTTTCAAAAGCGATGTATATTTTTAAAGACCAATTTAAATTTATATTTCAAAACAATTCGAGTTTATATTTTTCCAAGCCAATGTTATATATTTTGAAAACCGATTTTTATATATGCTATTTTATTTTTAAAAGTAAACAATGTTTTTCATAAATGAAACTGAATAAAACAATGTTTCATACGAATTAAAAATCACCTTTCTTCATCGTTTCATTCTAGACCGTGTTCGACTGTAGTCCGCAACCTAGGGTTGCATTTTTTGTCGCCATCGTCATCCTTGACGCCGAACTAACCTCACCACGCGATGGAGCTTTGAGCGGCACGCCCCTAGGTCCCACTTTCATCAGACTCGGTGGCAGTTGATGGTCCTAAAACGGAGGCGAGCGGCGCAGCTTCAGGGGCTCGATTCGAGCTGGATACTCGGCGATGATCTTTCCGGTTGCGATGGATTTAAAGAGCTCCCCAAGCACTATAATTTTTGCTTAAGGAGTGGCCGATTTTATTGATTGAATCGAAATGATTTGGGGGAGGGAAGTTTGGAGCTGTTTTTCGTCGTTCATCGAGGAACACGGCGGATATTTCTTAGCAAATAGGATTTTAGATTTTTAGGGTTTTATTTTCTTTTTATACCCCCTCCCTTTTTATATTTTGTTTATATTTAAATTCCCAAAAAGTTATTGATTGATCCTAACTCCAGTTCAAACCCAACGACTATCGTCCCTAGCTAATCACCCCCATTCCGAACACAATGGGATATGTATCATAAGCCAATTCCATCATTTCGATCAGTTTTCATTTAAATTAACATTTAAATCATTATATTGAATTTTAAACGTACATTTCAATTTACCAGGGCCACATACTAACTCTAAAAATTCCCGAAAAATATTTTCTAGCTTCGTATTGATGATACGGTCCTAACAAAACTAATTTCGTCGAATTCTGAGAACGTTTTAAAAATGGCCAATTTCCAGTCGATTAAAATCCACTAAAACTGGTCAAACACGTTTTCCTTTGCCACGATCACATATTGATACGAAAAATTATGAAAATTGGAATTTAGCAATAATATAACATCTCCGATCCAACAAAAGTGGTTTCGTCGAGATCCGAGGTCGTTTGCAAAATGGCTATTTTCAAGGGCCTGAATTTCATAGCGACTATTCAGAATTTTCAACTGGATATATCTTTTGATTCCCGCTATGAAATTTCGATTTCCCGGATTCGTTGGAAAGATATTATCAATTAGATTCTATTATTTTTGGTTTCGCTAAAATCCGGATTGTTTCGCACCCGGTACATTCAATTGAAGTTTGAAATCGAATTATCGAACTACCGCGCCATTTTCAATTCCTTTTATAATTATTTATAATTATTTATATTCTAACGACGGCGTATATAATATATACGTTCTAATTCTATTCAAAATAAAGTTTTCGTCAAAATTATTTAAAATAATCTATTTTAAATATTCAAATTCAGCTAAAATTGCTAAAATAAAAATTTCAAACTGGTTCGCATTTTCCGGGTTGTTACAATCTCCCCCACTTAAAACTTTTCGTCCCCGAAAAGGAAAAAGTCGAAAGTGGTTTGATTAATCAACTCTACGTTCGATCTGGCTTTCATTCTCCAACTTTTTAGTTTCTGAGAATTTTCAAAAATTTCAAAAATTTGGCTAACACCCTAAATTTTCGAAAAATTTCGCCATAACCTCCCCTGCAATGGGAGCATCGGGAAATCTCAAATAGCTTCCCCGGTCTTTCAGATCTCAAAAAGAAAAAGAAAAAGCCAAGCGGCTAGCCAATAGGCTCATAAAATCATCATCACCCAAACAAAACAGTAAATTATGATAAACGTGTACCTATTTGTCGGGCAAACAAATTTTATTCTTCTGCTCTATCCTCCTTGCTATGACCTGTTCAATGTAAGTACATGTATATGCAAGCAAATGCGATAAATTTTCAATACAGTTCGATGTTTGGTGCTAAATTCAACTTGGTTCAACATTTTCTTACTTAGTTATATTATACAATACCAATACATTTTAAAACAAAAAGCATAATTACGTTCATACAAGCATCACATACATACATATATCCAAAACGCTAGTTCATTACATTAAAACCCAACTTTCTTGGAAGTCGTGCCTTCTTCTTGCATGTTCTCCAAAGTTGATAGCTCCTTTCCCTTGGATTTCTTATCACCCTTCTTTAACGGGCAATCTCGGGCTAGATGCCCTACTTCTTTGCATTGAAAGCACTTCTTTTCCTTTCCTAGATTTGGGGGTTTCTTCTTTATCTTCGGACGCTTATGTACGAAATGCCCCGTCTCTTTGCATTTGAAACACACTAAGTCCATTCTCATCATTTTCTCCCTGCTTTACTTTCGCTCAGGGCACCGAACGACATAATGTCCTTCTTTTCTGCATATGCGGCAATAAATACCCACGTACGTTCCTAAGTTCAACTCACGTTCTTTTTCTGCTTTCTGGTGAGCTCTCCTCGCTTGTTTCGGGGTCATCCAGAATTCAGTATGAGATAAGCCATAGTCGTCCATATCCTATATAATATTTTTAGGATTTTTTTGTCAAGAGAGTTTGCATTATTTTTCACTTAATAATCATCTTGATTATACTTCATTTATCATTCTAGTATTTTTTTTAGTTGAATCAATAAACAAACATCACAGCCATCAATCAATTTGTTGATTAGATTGTCAAATATATATGATTTTTATATACTCAAAAGTCAAATTTCAATGTCAAGTCATAAACAGTAAATTTCAGTTAAGTTTTGTTCTCACACCAGTCGATTGGAAATATATAGAAATCTCACTTTCGAAACTCGAAAACAAGTACTGGCGATGGGGCCCCATCACCAGAATTATCCCCGGGCGACTAGAGTATGATTCTATATCTATCCAGTATATTAAAACCTCGAATACACGCTTGCAAGGCGTATATGCAAAATCTTTATATATTGGATTGTCCAAATCGATTTAAAATAAATAGTCAAACATGTATGATATGATTTAAATTTCAAAACAGAAATGGTTTTCATTTTAAAAATATACTCTTCACACTCGTTCTAGGATACTACTGATCCTATCTCTAACGAGTCATTCTCATTGGATATTACTAATCCAATATCCGATGAATTCTTTCGTTTAGTTCTAAAGTGTCATGTTCTCTAGCTCCGTAAACTAGAGCTCTGATACCAACTGTGACAACAAGGAATTTCGCTCGATCCGAATCAGTCACTAAACTGATCTAGACCTTTCGAAACGCCTAATTGTTTTGAGAACACGACAAAATAGAACACAAACAGAAGAACATTTCATTGTATATTACAACAATTCCATCAGAATACAAGAATATACAGAGTATGAATTAATATTACACAGAAAATATCAGAGATTTAAAATTACATTTAAATACATCGCAACGGAAAACAATATAAATCACAACTGAAAATAATGCACGGATACAGAGCTTTCCAAACATCGTTCCAGCTATAAATCAGGATCCTGTGAATATAAATCTGCAAAACCAAAACTACTAGCTGCCCGTGTGGAAAATAGGGGCACCCAGAGTTTAGGTTAAAACAATAAACTCCAGGTCAGTAATGTGACTGTTGTGAGAACTAAAACAGTTATTAATCTTTGTTTTTAAAGTTAGGTAAATCAAGGGACCACGCCGTATAACACGGAACGGGTTTCCTCCCAAGAATACCAGTGCAGAAAACAAACAGCGCAATGCTAAATAAAGAACAATGAAGCTATTATAAGACCCAGGTCCCATCACACAATGCAACGCAAGCCGAAGGATAGGGTTTTCCCTTATAATAGCCAAATATGCTTGCTACGCAAAATTTCATCTTATATTATTACTATAAGTGAAGAAAACAACTTCAAATATAAATATATCAATCATAGACGGCATGGGTACCATATATCATGTCGCCAATACTAGGCTCTACAATCAAAACCGCAAAATGTCATATTTGGAAATTGGATTTCCATCATGGTGGCTTCTGATTCGAAAGATCGATCGCGTAGTGCCATCTCAACGGCTTACGTCTCGGCTAGAGAAAACACCGTAATGCACATCCGCACTTTCGGGAAATCGAGTATCACTGCGGCTTACGTCCCGGCGAGAGAAAACACCGCTTACCCTATCCCTCTGAGCACTAAGCTCAATCTCGGTCGACCGAATCCACGACACCACGAAGGTGCCCATCCACGAAAAAGCATACTGATCAAACCATCAGTTTACCACCATACCGGGGTGTGAGGCTCGCGAATCAACGCTATACATAAAGCCGTGCTATATTAAAGCTGCGCTTTGATCATCATCCACCAAACTTTGCTTTTCAACAAAAGTCTGGATCACTGCATCTCAGCATGCCACACTATCAATCCATATCGTACCACTGATTTCTGCCAATATATAACCTCTAAGCTCGTATGTCTCAGAGAAGGGCGTTAAGCAAGAGAATAAATTCTCCGCCGCCAAACAGATATATATTTAGCAGAGATCAACGAATACAATATAAAGGAATACAATGTCAGGCACACCATCCATTTACAAGTCCGTTATGGGGCTGAACGAAACCGGAGGCACTTTCCTCGCATATCCGACGACCTCCAAGGACGTCCGGACGGCTACCACTTCAGCCCCCTTCAAGGTAGCTACTCCCATCGTGAGCGTCAGTAGCACCCATCCATTCGATGTGAAGATCGTCGGTCTTGCACCGTCTTCAATCTCTTCGACTTATCGTCGAATCGGTTATTCAGAATGGGTATAGACCCGGCCTTTCTGAATAACCCACATATATAATAAACAATTGTTATACAAACACCACATACGCCTCATTCCAATTCAGATATTCACACTCCTAGGGAAAGGTTCCCATTAATTTTATCAAAGATAAATTCTTTTAAATTTATTCTTTAATCTTCCTTTGGATATCATTTCAAACCATATTATGGTTTTCCAAACTAGTCGGGATTAGCGAACCACACCGAAGTAATTATTTATTTCATTTCCGAATCCCAACCTATTTATCCCATGGAGCAAAACTGTTATTACCCCATAACTAACACCACGGTGTCATCGGTAAATTTAATTACCATTTCACGTTCAAATCTAATTAAAGATTTAACTATCGCTTTGGAGCAAAACTGGTAATACCCCATTCTCGCTCAATTTCTAAATTTGATAATTCAGATTATCAATTCACATTTCAATTTAATTGCAGATTCATTAAAACTCCTTTTACTGGGTTAAAGAACTAGGTGTTATTTAAAACACAGTTCACGACAAACCCAAATCACATTCTATTTATTATCGGGTTAAAGAACTAGTGTTATTTAAAACACTGTTCACGATAAACCCATTTCAAATCCAATCAAATATATTAGAAATTCCGATTATTTAAAACCCCCTTTTTACTCTCATTTCTTTATTTAAAAATAATTGGGTTTTAAATTTAGTTCAAAACTAGTTCATTTCGATAAAAATCTATTTTTATCTTTTCAAATATGGAGTTTTTCATCCCAATTTTTCCCAAATCATTTCTTATGATTTTACACAAATTATTACTATTTTTAATAATTTTATTAAGGCCCGTACAATCGATTTCCAACAATGGCCATCGAACTGCACTTACAACGACCTTTTTCAAATTTGATTTGGACGTAACTCCAAATCCAACCGTTAGATTTCAAATTTCTAATATTCGTTAGAAAGCTCTTTTCGATACGAACCCAACGGTTCCAGTTTTAGGAGAATCCGACGGTCGGATCTCCCGTAATGTCCGTTTGAAATAAATGGTCGAAATTCACGAACTGCCGCGGCGCGGCGCGTTCTATTCAGGCCATTATATTATATATATAATATATATAATATATACTTCGTCGATTTCTATTTAAAACGAATTATATAAATAGTTTTGAATTCATTTCAAAAACAATTTCAACCTGTATTTCAAATTCAAATCAAAATTTTCTATTATAAATTCTTCTTACTTTCATTTCTATTTGGTTTCAATTCAAATCGATTTTAATTCGATTCGAATTCATTTCGTTTTCTATTCAATTCGAATTCATTTCGTTTTCTATTCAATTGGAATTCATTTCGTTTTCTATTCAATTCGAATTCAAATCATTTTCAATTCAACTCATTTCGAAATTGTTTTCAATTCAATTCATTTCGAAATCGTTTTCAATTCAATTCATTTCGAAATCGGTTTCAATTCAATTCATTTCGAAATCGTTAAAATCGATATAAATATCGTTCACGTCAAAATGGCGTCAATCTAATCAACACGGCTTCATATCTTTCTATTTTCAAATATTATATTTCAAATATTTCCTATTACCAAAATATTTGTTATTATCAAAAATATTTCGTTCAACACATGACTAATCTCAACGGATGAGTACAGTCAACACATGAACATTGGTTTAATATTATTCTTTATTTTCTAAATTGAAATGAGGCCCAATCAATAACCATATAATGTTAATTATATGTATTTTCATACATCACACGTATATAATAGCATTGAAAAATAATCAACCATCAACCAAAGTGCACAACACTGTATAAGCATCAAATATAGATATCTAACGCTTATAACAGCCTGTCAATCAATCGATCGACATATTTAATCAATCAGGATGAGTGAACTTCAAATTTCATCCCAACACCCGTGTGGGGTTTCAAACAATCAAACACATATTTTATATGTGCAGTTGGGCGATGTGTAAAATTTATCGGCCCAATCAATATCAGTCAAATCAGTGTATATAAACAAATCGGCCGATTTGTTTATAAAAATTTATTTATTCACTTTCACGTTAAAAATTATATCTTTAACGATAAAATATTTTATTTTAACACATGGATTTTTATTCAGTTCATTTACAAAATAGAAATGATATTTTTATTTTTCTAACTCGTTTTAGAAAATTTCGGTGGTATAACGGCACGATACTAGAAACGAGACGAGGCCTAGCCTTATCCCCGGTCTAGTGAAGGCCCACGCCATTCATAAATCAATCAAATCCATTCATTTCACCACACAATTCAATTCAAACCAAATAATCTAACTAATTTTTGCAATCAAACAAACAAGTCCATGGTCTGTGGACGATTGTGTCGGGTGCTACTAAACACCGTCTGCATCCTAGTATATATATATAACTAGAAAAAGAAATTGAAAGGTGAGAAATTCTCACAGAGGTTTCCAATCGCCGTGCTTTGCTTTTGAATTGTTGAACCGTCTGGATCTGTTTGAAATTCCAATGCAGTCCCTTTCCCGCTGTTTATATATAAATAAAAATCACATTTTTATTTCGCTAATCAATATATAAAAATCGAATTTTTATTCAGTTATTCAATATATAAAAATCGAATTTTTACTTCACATTCCTATATAGAAAAATCGTATTTATTTATTTTTATTCAGCTACATACATGTAAAAATCATATATTTTTATTTGAAAACTATATATAAATAAATCCTATATATTTTTTTCCAAAGATCACATCTTTTTGTTTAGAAAAATCTCGTCTTTACATTACTATACTATCTACATAAAAAAAATTCTCATTTTTATATTTTCAAAAATCATCTTTTTATAATTTCAAAAATCATCTCTTTACATTTTCAAAAGCGATGTCTTTGTATTCGTATTTTCAAAAGCGATGTATATTTTTAAAGACCAATTTAAATTTATATTTCAAAACAATTCGAGTTTATATTTTTCCAAGCCAATGTTATATATTTTGAAAACCGATTTTTATATATGCTATTTTATTTTTAAAAGTAAACAATGTTTTTCATAAATGAAACTGAATAAAACAATGTTTCATACGAATTAAAAATCACCTTTCTTCATCGTTTCATTCTAGACCGTGTTCGACTGTAGTCCGCAACCTAGGGTTGCATTTTTAGTCGCCATCGTCATCCTTGACGCCGAACTAACCTCACCACGCGATGGAGCTTTGAGCGGCACGCCCCTAGGTCCCACTTTCATCAGACTCGGTGGCAGTTGATGGTCCTAAAACGGAGGCGAGCGGCGCAGCTTCAGGGGCTCGATTCGAGCTGGATACTCGGCGATGATCTTTCCGGTTGCGATGGATTTAAAGAGCTCCCCAAGCACTATAATTTTTGCTTAAGGAGTGGCCGATTTTATTGATTGAATCGAAATGATTTGGGGGAGGGAAGTTTGGAGCTGTTTTTCGTCGTTCATCGAGGAACACGGCGGATATTTCTTAGCAAATAGGATTTTAGATTTTTAGGGTTTTATTTTCTTTTTATACCCCCTCCCTTTTTATATTTTGTTTATATTTAAATTCCCAAAAAGTTATTGATTGATCCTAACTCCAGTTCAAACCCAACGACTATCGTCCCTAGCTAATCACCCCCATTCCGAACACAATGGGATATGTATCATAAGCCAATTCCATCATTTCGATCAGTTTTCATTTAAATTAACATTTAAATCATTATATTGAATTTTAAACGTACATTTCAATTTACCAGGGCCACATACTAACTCTAAAAATTCCCGAAAAATATTTTCTAGCTTCGTATTGATGATACGGTCCTAACAAAACTAATTTCGTCGAATTCTGAGAACGTTTTAAAAATGGCCAATTTCCAGTCGATTAAAATCCACTAAAACTGGTCAAACACGTTTTCCTTTGCCACGATCACATATTGATACGAAAAATTATGAAAATTGGAATTTAGCAATAATATAACATCTCCGATCCAACAAAAGTGGTTTCGTCGAGATCCGAGGTCGTTTGCAAAATGGCTATTTTCAAGGGCCTGAATTTCATAGCGACTATTCAGAATTTTCAACTGGATATATCTTTTGATTCCCGCTATGAAATTTCGATTTCCCGGATTCGTTGGAAAGATATTATCAATTAGATTCTATTATTTTTGGTTTCGCTAAAATCCGGATTGTTTCGCACCCGGTACATTCAATTGAAGTTTGAAATCGAATTATCGAACTACCGCGCCATTTTCAATTCCTTTTATAATTATTTATAATTATTTATATTCTAACGACGGCGTATATAATATATACGTTCTAATTCTATTCAAAATAAAGTTTTCGTCAAAATTATTTAAAATAATCTATTTTAAATATTCAAATTCAGCTAAAATTGCTAAAATAAAAATTTCAAACTGGTTCGCATTTTCCGGGTTGTTACAATCTCCCCCACTTAAAACTTTTCGTCCCCGAAAAGGAAAAAGTCGAAAGTGGTTTGATTAATCAACTCTACGTTCGATCTGGCTTTCATTCTCCAACTTTTTAGTTTCTGAGAATTTTCAAAAATTTCAAAAATTTGGCTAACACCCTAAATTTTCGAAAAATTTCGCCATAACCTCCCCTGCAATGGGAGCATCGGGAAATCTCAAATAGCTTCCCCGGTCTTTCAGATCTCAAAAAGAAAAAGAAAAAGCCAAGCGGCTAGCCAATAGGCTCATAAAATCATCATCACCCAAACAAAACAGTAAATTATGATAAACGTGTACCTATTTGTCGGGCAAACAAATTTTATTCTTCTGCTCTATCCTCCTTGCTATGACCTGTTCAATGTAAGTACATGTATATGCAAGCAAATGCGATAAATTTTCAATACAGTTCGATGTTTGGTGCTAAATTCAACTTGGTTCAACATTTTCTTACTTAGTTATATTATACAATACCAATACATTTTAAAACAAAAAGCATAATTACGTTCATACAAGCATCACATACATACATATATCCAAAACGCTAGTTCATTACATTAAAACCCAACTTTCTTGGAAGTCGTGCCTTCTTCTTGCATGTTCTCCAAAGTTGATAGCTCCTTTCCCTTGGATTTCTTATCACCCTTCTTTAACGGGCAATCTCGGGCTAGATGCCCTACTTCTTTGCATTGAAAGCACTTCTTTTCCTTTCCTAGATTTGGGGGTTTCTTCTTTATCTTCGGACGCTTATGTACGAAATGCCCCGTCTCTTTGCATTTGAAACACACTAAGTCCATTCTCATCATTTTCTCCCTGCTTTACTTTCGCTCAGGGCACCGAACGACATAATGTCCTTCTTTTCTGCATATGCGGCAATAAATACCCACGTACGTTCCTAAGTTCAACTCACGTTCTTTTTCTGCTTTCTGGTGAGCTCTCCTCGCTTGTTTCGGGGTCATCCAGAATTCAGTATGAGATAAGCCATAGTCGTCCATATCCTATATAATATTTTTAGGATTTTTTTGTCAAGAGAGTTTGCATTATTTTTCACTTAATAATCATCTTGATTATACTTCATTTATCATTCTAGTATTTTTTTTTAGTTGAATCAATAAACAAACATCACAGCCATCAATCAATTTGTTGATTAGATTGTCAAATATATATGATTTTTATATACTCAAAAGTCAAATTTCAATGTCAAGTCATAAACAGTAAATTTCAGTTAAGTTTTGTTCTCACACCAGTCGATTGGAAATATATAGAAATCTCACTTTCGAAACTCGAAAACAAGTACTGGCGATGGGGCCCCATCACCAGAATTATCCCCGGGCGACTAGAGTATGATTCTATATCTATCCAGTATATTAAAACCTCGAATACACGCTTGCAAGGCGTATATGCAAAATCTTTATATATTGGATTGTCCAAATCGATTTAAAATAAATAGTCAAACATGTATGATATGATTTAAATTTCAAAACAAAAATGGTTTTCATTTTAAAAATATACTCTTCACACTCGTTCTAGGATACTACTGATCCTATCTCTAACGAGTCATTCTCATTGGATATTACTAATCCAATATCCGATGAATTCTTTCGTTTAGTTCTAAAGTGTCATGTTCTCTAGCTCCGTAAACCAGAGCTCTGATACCAACTGTGACAACAAGGAATTTCGCTCGATCCGAATCAGTCACTAAACTGATCTAGACCTTTCGAAACGCCTAATTGTTTTGAGAACACGACAAAATAGAACACAAACAGAAGAACATTTCATTGTATATTACAACAATTCCATCAGAATACAAGAATATACAGAGTATGAATTAATATTACACAGAAAATATCAGAGATTTAAAATTACATTTAAATACATCGCAACGGAAAACAATATAAATCACAACTGAAAATAATGCACGGATACAGAGCTTTCCAAACATCGTTCCAGCTGTAAATCAGGATCCTGTGAATATAAATCTGCAAAACCAAAACTACTAGCTGCCCGTGTGGAAAATAGGGGCACCCAGAGTTTAGGTTAAAACAATAAACTCCAGGTCAGTAATGTGACTGTTGTGAGAACTAAAACAGTTATTAATCTTTGTTTTTAAAGTTAGGTAAATCAAGGGACCACGCCGTATAACACGGAACGGGTTTCCTCCCAAGAATACCAGTGCAGAAAACAAACAGCGCAATGCTAAATAAAGAACAATGAAGCTATTATAAGACCCAGGTCCCATCACACAATGCAACGCAAGCCGAAGGATAGGGTTTTCCCTTATAATAGCCAAATATGCTTGCTACGCAAAATTTCATCTTATATTATTACTATAAGTGAAGAAAACAACTTCAAATATAAATATATCAATCATAGACGGCATGGGTACCATATATCATGTCGCCAATACTAGGCTCTACAATCAAAACCGCAAAATGTCATATTTGGAAATTGGATTTCCATCATGGTGGCTTCTGATTCGAAAGATCGATCGCGTAGTGCCATCTCAACGGCTTACGTCTCGGCTAGAGAAAACACCGTAATGCACATCCGCACTTTCGGGAAATCGAGTATCACTGCGGCTTACGTCCCGGCGAGAGAAAACACCGCTTACCCTATCCCTCTGAGCACTAAGCTCAATCTCGGTCGACCGAATCCACGACACCACGAAGGTGCCCATCCACGAAAAAGCATACTGATCAAACCATCAGTTTACCACCATACCGGGGTGTGAGGCTCGCGAATCAACGCTATACATAAAGCCGTGCTATATTAAAGCTGCGCTTTGATCATCATCCACCAAACTTTGCTTTTCAACAAAAGTCTGGATCACTGCATCTCAGCATGCCACACTATCAATCCATATCGTACCACTGATTTCTGCCAATATATAACCTCTAAGCTCGTATGTCTCAGAGAAGGGCGTTAAGCAAGAGAATAAATTCTCCGCCGCCAAACAGATATATATTTAGCAGAGATCAACGAATACAATATAAAGGAATACAATGTCAGGCACACCATCCATTTACAAGTCCGTTATGGGGCTGAACGAAACCGGAGGCACTTTCCTCGCATATCCGACGACCTCCAAGGACGTCCGGACGGCTACCACTTCAGCCCCCTTCAAGGTAGCTACTCCCATCGTGAGCGTCAGTAGCACCCATCCATTCGATGTGAAGATCGTCGGTCTTGCACCGTCTTCAATCTCTTCGACTTATCGTCGAATCGGTTATTCAGAATGGGTATAGACCCGGCCTTTCTGAATAACCCACATATATAATAAACAATTGTTATACAAACACCACATACGCCTCATTCCAATTCAGATATTCACACTCCTAGGGAAAGGTTCCCATTAATTTTATCAAAGATAAATTCTTTTAAATTTATTCTTTAATCTTCCTTTGGATATCATTTCAAACCATATTATGGTTTTCCAAACTAGTCGGGATTAGCGAACCACACCGAAGTAATTATTTATTTCATTTCCGAATCCCAACCTATTTATCCCATGGAGCAAAACTGTTATTACCCCATAACTAACACCACGGTGTCATCGGTAAATTTAATTACCATTTCACGTTCAAATCTAATTAAAGATTTAACTATCGCTTTGGAGCAAAACTGGTAATACCCCATTCTCGCTCAATTTCTAAATTTGATAATTCAGATTATCAATTCACATTTCAATTTAATTGCAGATTCATTAAAACTCCTTTTACTGGGTTAAAGAACTAGGTGTTATTTAAAACACAGTTCACGACAAACCCAAATCACATTCTATTTATTATCGGGTTAAAGAACTAGTGTTATTTAAAACACTGTTCACGATAAACCCATTTCAAATCCAATCAAATATATTAGAAATTCCGATTATTTAAAACCCCCTTTTTACTCTCATTTCTTTATTTAAAAATAATTGGGTTTTAAATTTAGTTCAAAACTAGTTCATTTCGATAAAAATCTATTTTTATCTTTTCAAATATGGAGTTTTTCATCCCAATTTTTCCCAAATCATTTCTTATGATTTTACACAAATTATTACTATTTTTAATAATTTTATTAAGGCCCGTACAATCGATTTCCAACAATGGCCATCGAACTGCACTTACAACGACCTTTTTCAAATTTGATTTGGACGTAACTCCAAATCCAACCGTTAGATTTCAAATTTCTAATATTCGTTAGAAAGCTCTTTTCGATACGAACCCAACGGTTCCAGTTTTAGGAGAATCCGACGGTCGGATCTCCCGTAATGTCCGTTTGAAATAAATGGTCGAAATTCACGAACTGCCGCGGCGCGGCGCGTTCTATTCAGGCCATTATATTATATATATAATATATATAATATATACTTCGTCGATTTCTATTTAAAATGAATTATATAAATAGTTTTGAATTCGTTTCAAAAACAATTTCAACCTATATTTCAAATTCAAATCAAAATTTTCTATTATAAATTCTTCTTACTTTCATTTCTATTTGGTTTCAATTCAAATCGATTTTAATTCGATTCGAATCCATTTCGTTTTCTATTCAATTCGAATTCATTTCGTTTTCTATTCAATTCGAATTCATTTCGTTTTCTATTCAATTCGAATTCAAATCATTTTCAATTCAATTCATTTTGAAATCGTTTTCAATTCAATTCATTTCGAAATCGTTTTCAATTCAATTCATTTCGAAATCGGTTTCAATTCAATTCATTTCGAAATCGTTAAAATCGATATAAATATCGTTCACGTCAAAATGGCGTCAATCTAATCAGCACGGCTTCATATCTTTCTATTTTCAAATATTATATTTCAAATATTTCCTATTATCAAAATGTTCGTTATTATCAAAAATATTTCGTTCAACACATGACTAATCTCAACGGATGAGTACAGTCAACACATGAACATTGGTTTAATATTACTCTTTATTTTCTAAATTGAAATGAGGCCCAATCAATCACCATATAATGTTAATTATATGTATTTTCATACATCACACGTATATAATAGCATTGAAAAATAATCAACCATCAACCAAAGTGCACTACACTGTATAAGCATCAAATATAGATATCTAACGCTTATAACAGCCTGTCAATCGATCGATCGACATATTTAATCAATCAGGATGAGTGAACTTCAAATTTCATCCCAACACCCGTGTGGGGTTTCAAACAATCAAACACATATTTTATATGTGCAGTTGGGCGATGTGTAAAATTTATCGGCCCAATCAATATCAGTCAAATCAGTGTATATAAACAAATCGGCCGATTTGTTTATAAAAATTTATTTATTCACTTTCACGTTAAAAATTATATCTTTAATGATAAAATATTTTATTTTAACACATGGATTTTTATTCAGTTCATTTACAAAATAGAAATGATATTTTTATTTTTCTAACTCGTTTTAGAAAATTTCAGTGGTATAACGGCACGATACTAGAAACGGGACGAGGCCTAGCCTTATCCCCTGTCTAGTGAAGGCCCACGCCATTCATAAATCAATCAAATCCATTCATTTCACCACACAATTCAATTCAAACCAAATAATCTAACTAATTTTTGCAATCAAACAAACAAGTCCATGGTCTGTGGACGATTGTGTCGGGTGCTACTAAACACCGTCTGCATCCTAGTATATATATATAACTAGAAAAAGAAATTGAAAGGTGAGAAATTCTCACAGAGGTTTCCAATCGCCGTGCTTTGCTTTTGAATTGTTGAACCGTCTGGATCTGTTTGAAATTCCAATGCAGTCCCTTTCCCGCTGTTTATATATAAATAAAAATCACATTTTTATTTCGCTAATCAATATATAAAAATCGAATTTTTATTCAGTTATTCAATATATAAAAATCGAATTTTTACTTCACATTCCTATATAGAAAAATCGTATTTATTTATTTTTATTCAGCTACATACATGTAAAAATCATATATTTTTATTTGAAAACTATATATAAATAAATCCTATATATTTTTTTCCAAAGATCACATCTTTTTGTTTAGAAAAATCTCGTCTTTACATTACTATACTATCTACATAAAAAAATTCTCATTTTTATATTTTCAAAAATCATCTTTTTATAATTTCAAAAATCATCTCTTTACATTTTCAAAAGCGATGTCTTTGTATTCGTATTTTCAAAAGCGATGTATACTTTTAAAGACCAATTTAAATTTATATTTCAAAACAGTTCGAGTTTATATTTTTCCAAGCCAATGTTATATATTTTGAAAACCGATTTTTATATATGCTATTTTATTTTTAAAACTAAACAACGTTTTTCATAAATGAAACTGAATAAAACAATGTTTCATACGAATTAAAAATCACCTTTCTTCATCGTTTCATTCTAGACCGTGTTCGACTGTAGTCCGCAACCTAGGGTTGCATTTTTTGTCGCCATCGTCATCCTTGACGCCGAACTAACCTCACCACGCGATGGAGCTTTGAGCGGCGCGCCCCTAGGTCCCACTTTCATCAGACTCGGTGGCAGTTGATGGTCTTAAAACGGAGGCGAGCGGCGCAGCTTCAGGGGCTCGATTCGAGCTGGATACGCGGCGATGATCTTTCCGGTTGCGATGGATTTAAAGAGCTCCCCAAGCACTATAATTTTTGCTTAAGGAGTGGCCGATTTTATTGATTGAATCGAAATGATTTGGGGGAGGGAAGTTTGGAGCTGTTTTTCGTCGTTCATCGAGGAAGACGGTGGATATTTCTTAGCGAATAGGATTTTAGATATTTAGGGTTTTATTTTCTTTTTATACCCCCTCCCTTTTTATATTTTGTTTATATTTAAATTCCCAAAAAGTTATTGATTGATCCTAACTCCAGTTCAAACCCAACGACTATCGTCCCTAGCTAATCACCCCCATTCCGAACACAATGGGATATGTATCATAAGCCAATTCCATCGTTTCGATCAGTTTTCATTTAAATTAACATTTAAATCATTATATTGAATTTTAAACGTACATTTCAATTTACCAGGGCCACATACTAACTCTAAAAATTCCCGAAAAATATTTTCTAGCTTCGTATTGATGATACGGTCCTAACAAAACTAATTTCGTCGAATTCTGAGACCGTTTGAAAAATGGCCAATTTCTAGTCGATTAAAATCCACTAAAACTGGTCAAACGCGTTTTCCTTTGCCACGCTCACATATTGATTCAAAAAATTATGAAATTTGGAATTTAGCAATAATATGACATCACGGATCCAACAAAAGTGGTTTCGTCGAAATCCGAGGTCGTTTGCAAAATGGCTATTTTCAAGGGCCTGAATTTCATAGCGACTATTCAGAATTTTCAACTGGACATATCTTTTGATTCCCGCTATGAAATTTCGATTTCCCGGATTCGTTGGAAAGATATTATCAATTACATTCTATTATTTTTGGTTTCGCTAAAATCCGGATTGTTTTGCACCCGGTACATTCAACTGAAGTTTGAAATCGAATTATCGAACTACCGCGCCATTTTCAATTCCTTTTATAATTATTTATAATTATTTATATTCTAACGACGGCGTATATAATATATACGTTCGAATTCTATTCAAAATAAAGTTTTCGTCGAAATTATTTAAAATAATCTATTTTAAATATTCAAATTCAGCTAAAATTGCTAAAATAAAAATTTCAAACTGGCTCGCATTTTCCGGGTTGTTACATTTAATCATCCAAACGATGTGAATATCTCTGGTCTTCAACCACCGTCTTCATCGTCGACTTTTAGTCATCGTACTAATTATTCAGAATGTGTTAAACCTGGTCTTTCTGAATAAATCGCGTATTTTATAATCAATAATCAAGTGCTATAAAAAACATATCATACGCCACATTTCAATTCATAATATTCTTTTATTCAACTATTCACATCTTTAGGGAAAGATTCCCATTAACTTTATTAAAGATAAATTCTTTTAAATTTATTCTTTAATCTTCCTTTTTGATATCAATTCAAAAGATTTGATTTTATCCTTTCACAATTCTAAACCAAATTAAGGTTTATCAATTAGTCGAGATTTGGGAACTTTACCGTAGTAATCATTTATTTATTAATCCCAATCCCATCCTATTCATTCCACGGAGAAAAACTGGTAATACTCCATATCTAACGCCCACGGTGTTATCGGTAAACTTAATTACCATTTAACGTTCAAATCTAATTAAAGATTTAACTATCGCCTGAAGTAAAACTGGTGATACTCCATTCTCGATCATTTCCCAAATTTAAAAATTTAAATTATCACATTCACATTTCAATCTAATTAAAGATTCACTAAAACTCCACTTAGTTTTAATCTTCCAACAATCATTATTTAATGATTATTTAACTTTGCAAACACAAACATGCCGCATCGACAATCTACATCATACCATTGATTTCTGCTGATATATAACCTCTAAGCTCATACGTCTCAATCCATGGAAGTTAAATGTGTGTACATAAACAAATCTTCGGATTTGTAAATGAATATTTGTTTTCATTTCAGAAGAATTTTATGCCATTCATATGTACATTGAAAAATATATTTTTAATAATTAAATATTTATTTCAACACATGAATAGTTTATAAATTAAAAATGTTTTTTTTAACAAACACATTTTTTTATTTTAGAAAATTTCTGCACTATAATGGCGCGATATTAATACCAGAGTAATGTCTAGCATTACCCCACTCCTGATACTGGCTCGCACCATACACACATATCAATCAATTCACTTAAATCACAATACAATCAATTTTCCCAAAATTCAATCCAAACAAACATCCATGGTTTGTACAATAATTAGTGTCGGGAGCTACTAAGCTCCATCTGCAACCTAGTATATTTTTAACTGTAAAATAGTTTGAGTGATAAAGAGTTCTCACTTTCAATTTTGACTCCATCATTCTTTATTGGATGGTTTGGATTTAAATCTTCTCTAAATTCTATCAAGCTCCAAATTTGACCCGGTTAATCTTGTTGTGAAGCTCTCGTCCCTACGATCCCAATGGATCCTGTTTCATTGGATTTTGACACCGTATGCGAAAGTTATTAATGTTTAAAGGTTAATGGCACTATAGAGTAATTAATATAGTAATTAGTTAAAAATTTAATATCTTTCTTCCTCAATCTCTTAGGCCAACTTCGAAACCACTGTTCGAATTTAGGGATTGATTTTGCACAAAAACCGAGATGCTTGGCTAGGATCGGACTGCACCACGACCTTCACCTCTGCGAGAGCTTCCTGCGGCCACCTTTAATCTCAAACTCGGTGGTCTCTTTTGGTTGGAAAACGCCTTGATAAGGCGGCGGTTGGGGCTTCAATTTCGAATTCAATTCTAACCGATCTTCGATCAACCAGGTATGGATGGAAAGAGGAGGAGAAGCTCTTTGATTTTCTCTTCTGGAGCATTGAATTTTAATAAACGGAATAGCAAAATTTTGGAGATATTTTCTCGAATGATTTTGTGTGTTCATTCTTTGATGGCGGCGGTAGAAGAAATGAATGGGATGATGGTTTTTATTTATATATAATTTTTAATATTATTTTATTTAGAGATTTTGCATTCGAACTCCAAATCAAACCCAACAACTGTCGCCCCTAGCTAATTACTCCCATTCCAAAAACAATGTGATATATCCTGTAAGCCAATTCTATCATTTCAATCAGTTTTCATCAAAATTAAAATATAAATTAATATTGTGGTCAATATTGATTTTAATGTACATTTTAATTTACCGGGGCAAAATACTAACTCCAAAAATTTCAGAAAAATAATTCTAGCTACGTTTTGACAAAACATTCCTGATAAAACTAATTTTGTCAAATTTGGAGGCCCTTTGAAAAATGGCCAATTTCCAGTCGATTAAATTCAAACTGAAAGTACAAAACATGTTTAAATTCACCACGCTCACATATTAATTCCAAAAATTATGAAAATTATAATATAATAATAATTTGACATTCTGGATCCAACAAAGGTTGTTTCATCGAAAATGGAGGTAGTTTGCAAAATGGCTATTTTTAAGGGTTATATATTATATTAAAATATATATGTATTCCATAGCGACTATTTTGAATTTTAAACTGGACATAAATTTCATTTATATTATGAAATCTCAATTTTTCACATTCGTTAGAAAGATATAATCAAACAGATTCAAATGTTTTTGAAATTTAAAATTGGATTTTCAAACTACCGCGCTATTTCAGACTCGTTTTATAATAAAAATAAATTTATACATTCTAACTACGTTTAAAATAATTTTTAGTCATTATTATTTAAGATAAACCATTTTAAATATTCAAAATCCATTAAAATAGCTAAAATAAAAATTTTAAATTGGTTCAGAAAATTCGAGTTGTTACAATATATATATATATATATATATATATATATATAACCAAAATTTCATAAACTTATGCACAAATTTTACAACTGAGTATACTGCAATTATGAAACCGAAAGTATGAATAATGTACCAATTTCATACAATCGGTCAACCTGTTTGAATTTACATGATTGTACAAAGAATGTTATAACCATAAACAAAAAAAGGGTTAGACCCTCTTATATGTAGTAACATTACACAACTATCATGATGTAGCATTCTAATACAAACAGTCCATAATTTATACATATTATCACGTTAACAATATATATACCTAACCATACCGACCCATCAGTATCATGTTAATTGCGAACTGCAATATTTGCTGTTGCTTAACCCTGCCTCTTCTGCAATATTTTCAGCAATCACTATAACTCCCGCAATCTTAAAAAAAAAAGAGTTTTAATCAACATGATCAGTCTTAGCAAGAATACATCTACATTTATATTATCATGTTGAATTAAATACTCATTAGTATATTTATATGCGTCATCATTAAAACAATTTCAATTTTTGATACAATAAATAAAATGATAATCTGTTGTACCATATGATGTATCATATACATCAACTAAGATTTATTATTTATTTATTTCGAAACACGTTATGCAAATCATATTTGCATTATACGTCTCTCTTAACTTATTAAGATATGTTATCTTATAATGTGGCCCTATAACTTATGTCTATTAGACCTAATAAACATAATGAATATCCATATATTATAGTCAGACTTAGTGCATATGTCATTCAAGATAATCTAACAGTTCTGCATTTGAATAGATACATAATTCTTATCAGATGGTAAGAAAACTCAAGCATTAATGTTCTAAGATTTAAATCATGTATTAGAACAGGTTAAACGTCAAGGTTTCAATACATAAACTCAATATCCTGAAAACAAAATATTGGAAAATATAATTTTGGCAAGTCTGTATGTGACTACTAACTCATATACTGGAGCGTTAATGGTTAATTCAAGAACATGCATCACTATGCGAAAACCATTAAACAAGTCAGTATCTATTTATATATACTTGTTAGACCAAAAAGTGGTTCTAACACCCAAATTGATTAAAAACAAATGAAATGAGATAAAAATGAAAATGAACACACAGGATTTATAGTGGTTCGGCGAAGAAATGCCTACGTCCACTTATCTTTCACTATTTTCAATGATTCAGTTGCAAATACAATGAAATATTCACTTGATTTCTCTCACAACTCACTTACAATCACTCAATTGACTAAAAACAAATAATGAAAGAAGGTTTGGATTCTCCGGGAGTGCTGGAATTCGGGTTATGAAGGTGGTTGGATTCTCCAAGTGCCCGAAAGAAAGATCCTTTTCTTTGTCTCCAGACGGGGTATTTATAGGTGTGAATTTGCTCAGAACCCGACCCGGATCGGAGCCACGTGTCATCCATCCCATCAGCCCCTGGTTCGGATGGATTCCTATGTTGACAACACATCAGAGTAATGGATGTTTTATGCAGGAACTGGTCATAACCGATCCGGATATCCAGGCGCTCATGCAGGGGAGTGATGTGGAAAATGGGTTCGGGTCGGAGGGACATGTACAAGGGGTTCAGATCGGGATATCCGATCCGACCCGGATTGACTTGGAAACAATGCTCTCTCCTCTTTATTCTGCTCCGCTCCGCTCCGATCTATCTCCGTAGCAGTCAAGTGGCTTTCCGATCCAATTGAGATTATATTGTCCTCCGATCCGAACAGCTGTGCCTTTCTAATTTCCTCAGCAATAATTCACCGATCCGAACATAAAACTTTATCTGATCCGAACCGCTATCCTGCTCCAATCCGGCCCGCTTCAGAGTTTTTCAAGTTTCTTCAATATTTCATGTCTTGACTTTGTGTTGCCCAGTTCACAAAGTGGGCTAACATTTTGCCCCCTCAAAGGATGCTTCTGTTGGAGACGGAGCATGCTTTGACCATCAACGCATAGCGCTCTTCGAGGTAATTTCCTTTTTGATTTTCCTTTCGTTTTTCTCTTTTTCTTCAAATCTCAATTCAGTTTGTTGCCAAGCTAAAGAATTCGGTTCGGTTCGGCATCCGATCCGAACAGACCCCCTCTTCTCTCTATCTTTTACAGGAGTATTGGGCCAAGCTTCGTTTCTGGGCTGTTCACCCGATCCGAACAGGGGTTCTCCTATTGGGCCGCCGATCCGAATGGGGAGACGAATAGTCGCCTTCTTCTTCTATATAAACTTCGCCTTCTTCCTCCTTTCACTTTCACTGTTTCATTTGCGAAGTTCTGTAAAAACAAGAAAAACTTAATTCGTGAACCTTCAAAATTCTTCTTAATTCTCGAAGTAATCATACTGGTAGGTTATAAAACTTCGATCGATTCCTTTTTTAATTGTTTCCGACTCGAATTCGTAGGCGACTAGATTATTTTATCATGGAATTCTGATGAACTTGCCCCTGTGACCCTCCCTCGTCGCCGTCTCGAGATTGGAATGGAGGAGACTATAACTCGTCGTTGAGTGCACCATCGTAAAATCACTTGGCTTCGATTTGGGTGAATAGCACGATATTGGCCTCGGAATTGGATAGGTAAGAAAGAGGGTGAAGGTGAAGAAGAAGATGATGGAGAATCGGTTCGGTTCAGAAGGATATGGAAGGTGAAAAACAAAGGAAGAAGGAAGGAAATTCAAGAGGTCGGATCGGGTGGGGGCGAGCAAAGAAAGAAAAAAGAAACGAAATCTAGGAGATCGGATCGGGTCGGAGCAAGCACTTAAGACAGGAGGGAAGGTGCCTTCCTAACCGGATCGGATCGGATCGTAAAATGATGGAAGAGAAATATAACTACATGATCCGATCCGAACCGTTAGGGGACTTTGCCTCCGATCCGACTTCAATTTCTGAGCTTCAATAAGATTTGCAAGCTTAAGGTCACGTCCCCGATCCGATCCCAATGAATGAATCCGAACCGAACCGAAGCACAGTCTACCTTAATACATAAAAACTCGTCTAACTGGCCCAATCAAACTTCGGCATAATCTTCAATTTTATGGACAGTTAGGATAGTGCCTTGCGAACGTAACTGGACATCAAGAATTACTTCAACTCTTTACATCTTGCCAAATTTTTTCGTCGCACTTTTAAACATTTACTTTGCACTTTTCGCATACACTGTTCACACTTTAGTTTGCACACACGCACGGGGGGATATGGGCTAATTTGCTCTAATTTATGCTATTGCTTCTTCAATAGTTCTATGACCATGAGACCTAGATGCTCTTCCAGACTAGCTGAGAGGAAAGAAGCCCCGGAAACCTCTAACAAAATCACTCTCGAGGACATATCTTCTCCGTCAGATCCAGAATGGGACAATGAGGGTCCAGACTACGGGGATGGAAATCGGGAAAGCAACGAGGTGTCTTCAGAAAATGAAGTTTCTCTAGGTTTTGAGGAGGAAGGAGGGATTCGTGACGATCGAGCCCCCGATGAATTTGAATCGGCCGTTATATTGGAATCACCTCCAGATTCCGTTGAATCAACAATCGACAACGATCGACTTATCCGAATTTGCTTAAAGTACGGGATAATTAAAAGGGACAATCTAGTGCCTTCAACCTCTGACCGTCCCCACAACCCTCCAGAAGGATATATGGCGGTCACTCGATTGATGTGCATGGTCGGCGCTATTCCTCCATTCTCTCCCTTCATCGTTGACTTCTTAAGACAAATGCGGATTGCCCCCATGCAGCTGCATCCCAATTCGTATGCCTGCTTGCACACTTTGTACAAAGCATATCGTGAAATCTTAGGCATAGAGCTCACGTTCGATGATGTTCACTTCTTCTATAATTTCAAGCATCGGACTCGAGAGACTCCATCTTTCTGCTACTTCGAGTCAGTTCCAAAAAGGAATATAATCTCAGCACCATTCAGCAGTAAAGCTGGAGATTCCAGACTAGAATGGTTCTACGGGAAGCGATAGCCTGGATGCGCCAAGAGGTGGACAAAATCAAGTAAAGCACTGATTTTCTAAATCCGGGCTTTATACACTTGAATCATCACCTTAACTTGTTTTCCTTTTTGTTTGCAGTCGACAATCCAAAACAAATATTAGATCAGGTGTTCTTTGACCGGATGCATCAACTTCTTAATGGCGATCAAAAATTCTTGACTATCGATGAAGTCCTTAAAGACGAATATCTTCACTTTCATGGGTTGTTATCCGTTTTTCGTAGCATTGGTCATGGGACGGCTCCATACGCATATATTCCTCCAGTGGAGGTAGTCCCGGAGATAGGAAAAGGCTCAGGAGTTCCTACAGTGCCTCTTCAAACTTCACCTTCTCCATCTTCTACTCAGGATGACGAATTGGCTAACCTGGCCGAAAAGCATCGTGAAGGATATATTGCTCCCGAGGAGGCTACTTCTCCGGAAAAGTCAATATCCTCCCAAGAGTCGCCACTTAATGCTTCCGAGGGGAATATCCCTAGTACTGATGACCAAATATTTCAGGGTTTAGGGGATCTCCCCTTACCTGAAACTATATACACTTCAGAGGATTCCAGGAAGGATCCTTTAGTCCTTACCTCTTCTGAAGAGACCACTCCTGCTAAGGCTAAAGAGCCTGCCCGTACTAGTCTAGCTTCAGATTCGGGTTGGTTGAGGGGAAACACACCACTTAGGACACACTTTAAACAACAGCATTAGCATTCATTGCACCTCTTTCTTTATGAATCCATTAATTCTAAATTTCGTTTGTCTTATTGTGCAGGTACGATGTCTCGATCCTATTATGATATCAGGAAGCTTCGCCGCAGCATGTCCAATCCACCTCAGGATATCGAGTATGATCGCCGGGATGATCGTGGTAGGGAGGAGAGAAGGCCTTATGATCCCTATCGTTCTCGACCCTCACATTCTCGCTCACCAGTTCGGCCGGAACAAGAGAAATACAAGGGTTATCAAAGCCGCAGGGAAGAGGACAGACCACCATCTAAAGACTCCACTTCTTCCCATGAAAAGTGCAGTAGAGAGAGAAGTCCTCCGAAAGAAACCAGGTCTCGGAGTAAGCACAAGGTCCCTGCTACTAAAAGACCTAGGACAGACAAAGAAACTACCGAATCCTCCTCACACAGGGACATCGAATTGACAATCCCCGCTCCTCCCCCACTAGATGCGGAAACCGCAGTAAAGCGGGCATATTTAGAGGAGCAATTTCCCGAACACTACTTCGAGAATTTGACTTTCTTACCTGCCCTTGAACCTATTTCTTCTAAGTGGGCAGATGAGGCCAAAGCAAAGAATGATGCGGTGGAAAAGCAGTATTCGGAGATGTTTAAATATTCATGCAACCTTTCCAGAATCATCTGCACTCTAATCACAAATACCGACTCAATGCAGAAAACCGCGGAGGAGGATGCCAAGGCTTTAAAAGATCTAGGAAAAGATTTGGAAGACACTCAAGCTCAGCTAGCTGTCGCTCAAAGGGACGCTTCTAACTTCAAACAACAATTTGAGGACATGCAAAAACGTTATCACGACTTGCTTGAATCTCACACTCAAGAACGTTCTATGTTAAAAAAGCAAGCTGATGAGGCTAAGTCAGAAGTTGCTAAGACAGGCCTTGCTTATGCTGACCTCGAACGGAAAAATGCTGAGTTAGCAAAGAGGAGTGTTGAACTAGAAAAGAAGAATGCTGACTTGGCATCAAACCTATTGGAGGCAGAGAACAGAGCTGCCCTGGCTGAGGGCAATGTGGAGTGTGCTATCAAATCTGCGGAGGAAGCCCGCAAACAACTGTCAGAGGCGGAGGCTGATATTCAGGGTTTCGGCGAATTAATGATTGAATTCTTCGCACCTATCATCCGTCGCCGAAACATTTCTTGGATCGAGGATTATCCATGCACTCTAGTTCAATATGGAATCAGATCGTCGAGTGGGAAAAAGAGGAACTTAAGGTCGATTCCATCGATGAAGATAAGCTAATGGAAAAATACTTGAGGGATGATGAGCCAGAACGCCTAGCTGAAGGGCGCCGCCTCATTGCTGAGGCTATGGAAGAAGAGAGGAGAAGGATTAAACAGAAAAACATTCCCGAGACTGGTTCCTCTTATGCTGCCCCTGCGACTTCGGAAGTAGAGGGGTATGATCCTGAAAATCCGGGAATTCCCCGAACAACTCTGTTATCCCCTATTCCTGAAACAGCACCAGAGGTAGTAGTCACCCCTGCCGAGAAGTCTTCGAAAGGTATCCCTACCTTTTCTCCTCAATTTGTCAAGGCTATTTCTACCTTTCGCCACGTGATTGAGCAATCAATGAAAAACCCATTGTTTTCGCCTGAGTTGATAACTGTTGCTTCTCATTCTGTAGGTATTGAGCCATCTGAAAGGCAGATGTGACTCAGGGAGCCACCGCCGGGACAAAGCCCGCAGAAAAGGCCAAAAGAGGGGAGGACAAGGCTGCTTCTATATACTTGGGAGAAGGAAGTGAGTCGACTAAGGCCGCCACTCCCCATGATGAAGAAATGATAGCAGCTTTAAGGTATGATGGCGGTGACGGGGGTCGGGAAGAGGAACCAGAAGTTGCAATAGTCGGGGAGTCAAAAAGTGCTGATGACGTTACTTTGGCTGCAATGAAAGCTGATCACGACAAACGCTTGGAATTAAAAGCCGAAGAACTAGACCCTGAAGCCCTCAAGCCCCTCGCAGTTGTGGATGCGGGATCAAGGTTAGTTGTTAAGCTCTCAACTAGATCTATTACAGAGGAACTCGCTAAAAAATCTTCTCTTGATTCCAGCGCTCTGCCCTCCGGGAAGAAGTCTACTGGCTCCAGCACCGCATCTTCAGGAAAAAAGAAATCAAAACGAATCTTGACAGAGGCTGAGAAAGAAGCAAAGGATGCGGAGAAAGCCGCCAAGAAGTCCAAGGCTCACTCGAAATCTAAATAGTGGATTGCCTTGTATTGTTTTAGCATTTAATGAACCAATAATTGCTGCTACAAGAGTGGCTCCTGCACTTTCTTTTTTAGCTATTTTCCTGTACAAATTCATTCATTTGTAAATAAAAAATAACTCATTTTCTGCAATGTCTGTTTGTCAGCAGTTCTGCACTTATGTAAAAATGCATGTCTTACTATAGTTATAAAATGAAATTACGGAGGGAGGAAATATGTGTATACATATATGCCTCCAGTCAATTCCCATAAATTATTTACTGCTTAATCAAGCAATCTGAATGCTCCCGATTTTCTGACGGGATAGCATTTCCTGTGTCGTCAGTACCTGTCGTTTTTTCTGGCATTTCTTTTATACTCTCTCTCTTTCTATTGAGAGTTGGAATTCAAGCTCAGCAATCTATTCATTCCCCGGTCTTTCAGCGGGGAAATATTTCTTTCTCAGCGCTCAGTCGGAGATGCTTTTATACTCTCTCTCTCTCTCTCTCTCTCTGGAGAGTTAGAAAGGGAAGAATTTCTTTTTCAGCGCTCAGTCGTAGACGCTTTTATACTCTCTCTCTCTCTCTGGAGAGTTAGAGTTAAGGGAAGAATTTCTTTTTCAGCGCTCAGTCGGAGACGCTTTTGTACTCTCTCTCTCTCTCTCTCTCTGGAGAGTTAGAGTTAAGAATGTCGTTTTCTCATTCTTTTATGTCTTGTCGAACAAATAGTCATTGTGCTTCTTTTTATGTCTAAACTGTCTTCAACCTTTTCAGGCTTTGAGTCATCCTGTATTTTATAATCACAACAGAATAATTGATGAATATATATATATATAATGCATAAAAGTAAATAACACACAATATTTTTATAGTGGTTCGGCTAAGTCGTAGCCTACATCAACTTTATAGTCCTTTATTCATATCGTCAGATTTCCCAAGGCAAGTCGTGCCTTGTTACAGAGTTCATAAGAAAAATAACAAAGAGTACAGCATTTCTAATCCAAATATCGCATTAAGTGTTGGGCATTCCATGCTCTAGGGACTTCTTCGCCATCTACGGTCGTTAACTTGAAGGTTCCTTTTTCAAGTTTCCGTTGGATGACAAAGGGTCCTTCCCACTTTGGACCGAGGTGAGGAAGGGATGGAAAAACTCTCTTTAGCACCAAATCTCCTGGTTCAAAAGTCCTGAGGCGAACTTTTTTGTCGTAATAGCGTGCCATCTGACGTCGATGTCTTGCCGCACGTAAATCTGCTTCGTCCCTTTTTTCTTCGACTTCATCAAGAGACTCAAGTAAAAGCGCCCGATTCGTCATCGGGTCATAATATGTCACCCTGTGGGAAGGAACATCCAGTTCAACTGGAATCTCTGCTTCTGAGCCAAAGGAGAGAGAGAAAGGGGTATGACCGGTGGCCCTCTTAAATGTTGTTCGATATGCCCACAAAGCTAGGGGCAATTCGTCAACCCATTTTGCCTTTGCACGCTCTAACCGTTTCTTGAGGATGGATTTTATTACTTTGTTTATTGCCTATACTTGCCCGTTCGACTGCGGATAGGCAACTACAGTATATCGCTTGTCAATCTTATACTTCTGGCAGAAATTTTTGAATTCAGTGCTATCGAATTGGGTTCCGTTGTCAGTTATAATCGTCCTTGGGATCCCGAATTGGCATATAATATTTCTGACCATGAAACTTATTACCTTTCTTGCCGTGATCTTGGTCAAGGGCTCAGCTTCCACCCACTTCGTAAAATAGTCCACGGCCACTATTGCATATTTCGCTCCTCCTTTAGCGATCGGTAGAACTCCAACGATATCAATTCCCCACGTGGCAAATGGCCAAGGACTCACCATTGATTTAAGTTGGGTCGACGGTGCTCTGGGGATTTTGGCGAATCTCTGGCACTTATCGCAGCGTCGGGAATAATCGGCTGCATCTTTATTAATTGTGGGCCAGAAGTATCCATATCGCAATATCTTTTTTGCTAAAGTCTGACCTCCTGTATGATCTCCACACTCACCTTCGTGCACTTCTCTTAGTACACGTTTGATGTCGTCGTGTGCAATACATCGTAACAGGGGCATGGAAAATCCCTGCCTATAAAGAATACCATCTTGTATTACATATCTAGTAGCCTTGCGAACTATAGCCCTTCTCTCACTCTTCTTTGGCGGGAGTGTTCCATCCTTAAGGAAATTCTTAATTGGGGTCATCCACGACTCCTTTTCCGGTTCCGCTTCGAAAGCGAACTCAACTTCCATTGACTCAAAGCTTGGCGATTCCAATGTTTCAATTGGAATTATTTCAGTCTCTTCTGGATTGTCGGAACTAGCCAGCTTTGCCAACCTATCCACCTTCTGGTTTTCAGCTCTTGGGATATGTGTTATGTTGTACCGCTCCAAGCTACTCAATAGCTCTCTCACTTTCCTGAGGTAGGCGATGAGTCGAGGTCCCCTAGCCACAAATTCCTCTCGCACTTGGCAAACAACGATTTTAGAGTCACAGAATATGTCTAACATTTTTACTCCGAGGTCTTTAGCAAGCTTCAGCCCGGCAATCAGGGCTTCATATTCATAGTCATTGTTAGTCGCCGAAAATTCTAATTGTAGAGCATAATATAACGACTGTCCTTCGGGGGTGACTAAGACGATTCCAGCTTCGGACCTTCGATCGTTCTTGGCTCCATCTGTGTATAGTTTCCATGGATCTATCTTTAACTCTTCCTCGGATCTAACCACTTTGTCATCGATTACTTCCTCCTCTGGGATGGTGAATTCCGCAATAAAGTCTGCCAGAGCTTGCCCCCTGATCGACTTTCGTGGTTGAAAATTCAAATCAAACTGACTTAATTCTATATTCCATTTGATCAACCTTCCCGATGCTTCGGGTCTCTGCAACACCTGCCTCAAAGGCTGGTCGGTGTATATGGTTATTGGATGAGCTTGGAAATAGTGACGAAGTTTTCGGGATGCAATTAGGAGGCTGTAAGAGAGCTTCTCAATCTTTGGGTAATTGCGCTCTGCCGCTGCTAATTTCTTGCTTACATAATACACTGGCCTTTGTACTTTGTCTTCTTCTTGAACCAGGGCTGTGCTAACGGCGTGAGCCGAGACTGCCAAGTAAACAAACAATTCTTCGTGATCTACTGGCTTTGACAATATCGGCGGTTTCTCTAGCAGTTCCAATATATTTCGAAAGGCCTCAACACAGTCTGGAGTCCACTCGAAGTTCTTCTTTCCTCTTTTAATCAAATCAAAAAACGGAACGCATTTGTCTGTGGCTTTGGAGATGAATCTACTCAACGCCGCTACTTTCCCTGCGAGACTTTGGACGTCTTTAATTCTCCTCGGCTCTTCAATATTTCTAATCGCTGCTATCTGGCTAGGATTGATTTCAATTCCTTGGGAGCTTACAATGAAGCCTAGGAACTTTCCCGATGCCACTCCAAATGAGCATTTCAGAGGATTCAAGTTCATCCGATATTTTCGGAGGATATCAAACATTTCCGCCAAGTCTTGCGTATGGCTGGAGGACTGTTTCGATGTGACAAGCATATCATCCACATAATCTTCCATAGTCTTTCCTATTTGATTATAAAACATTCTGTTCACCAAGCGCTGATAAGTGGCTCCAGCGTTTTTCAATCCGAATGGCATTACAACATAACAATACAATCCCAAATTTGTAACGAAGCTCGTATGTTCTTCGTCTGGCACGTGCATAGGAATTTGGTTGTACCCAGAGTATGCATCCATGAAAGAGAGAAGTTCATGACCTGCTGTCGAATCTACAAGCTGGTCAATTCTGGGAAGTGGGAAACTATCTTTAGGGCAGGCTTTGTTCAAATCTGAAAAATCAATAAAAGTCCGCCACTTTCCATTCGGCTTCTTTACCAAGACGGGATTCGATATCCAGTCGGGATATGTCGAATCTCGAATAAATCCATTCTGCTTCAACTTCTCCACTTCTTCTTTGAGAGCAGCCGACCTCTCTGGGCCCAGCATGCGTCTCTTTTCCTTCACAGGCGGATGTTTCGGGTTTACATTCAATTTGTGACTTATAATGGATGGCGATATCCCACACATGTCAGCGTGGGTCCAGGCAAACACGTCCAAGTTTGCCTTCAAGAAGTCTGTTAGTTCTTTGGCTCGACGTGGATCCAATTGAGAACCAATCTTCAAAACTTTTGTTGGATCAGCTTCATCAATGGGAATTTCCACTGTCGCTTCATTAGGAGTTGCATTCCTAGCCTCTGGTTCCTCATCTTTTCTGGGATCCTGGTCTTTAGGCGTTCCTTTGGGCAACTCCTTCGGGGTCAATCTCTCTAATTGCTATGCCGAGCCCCCCTTTGAGGGAGACGAGCCATCTTTACTCTCGACGTTAAGTCCTTTCATCAACATCTTTAATTCGGCCACATAGCAGGCCCGTCCGGAAACTTGATCCCCTTTCATTACTCCAGTTCCGGCTTCGGTTGGGAACTTAAGCAATAAACACCAGGGGGCGATACAAATTCTGAATTCAGCAAGGGCAGGCCTTCCCAAAAATGCATTATAAGGCGAATCTACGTCCAATACTACGAACTGAAGCATCCGCACTCTTCTGCGTTCTCCTTGCCTCAAGGTCACGGGCAATTCTATATATCCCATGGGAGTTGTTGACGCCCCGTTGAAGCCTCTTATCCATCCTTCACATGGCTTCAAATCTTCAGACTCAAGCTTCATCTGATCAAATGACTTTTTAAGCCAAATATTAACGGAACTTCCGTTGTCTACTAATACCTTATGAATCAAGGCCGGCCCAATGGTGGTAGTAATAACTAACGGATCATCAGTGGGTGATTGGATCCCAGTATTATCTCTGCTGCGGAACACCACGTCGTCAAACATGGTCTTCTGTTGTTTTATGGGGGTGACATCTTCCAAATCATCACCTTCATTCACATCTATGTGCTTGGCAGCATTTACATATTGATCCATTGATCTGAAACTTCGGATTGCTGTGTGAGGTCCGCCCACTATGGAGTTGATAACAATTCCTTTACCTTTCTGTTGCGCTGTAGGCTTGGGAGCAGGTAGGATCTGTTTTGGAGCCTGCTCTCCTTGCCCCCTATCCCTCGGGGCAACCTTGTATTCATCCAACTTCCCTTCACGCAGCAGCTTCTCAATCACATCGCTCAAATGCCGACATTCATTGGTTGAATGCCCATGAGTTCCATGAAACAAAAAAAAATTCCCTGTCGCCATTTCTTTCTCGGTCGAATCACGAGGTGGCGGTCTTTTGTACTGCAACACATTGTACGTATCCAGGTAAATATTTTCCAGGGTGTCGTTCAATGGTGTATAATTCTCGTAGGTCTAGAATCGGGGTCTTTTTTTAAGATCACTTCCCCTATTTCTGTTTCTTCTGTTACCGTTCGGATTACGGTTATTGTTGTTGTTACCCCCGCTTCCAGCATTGTTGTTTCCACCCTTGTTTCCCACATTTACTTCAACCTTGCCGGAACATTCCCCAGACTGCTTCACGGCGATATTACTCTGCACATTTTCTTATGAAGCCGCCTCAGACTTTCTCTTTCGGTTTGCCCTGGCCTCCTCTCGCCTTAAATAAATATCGGCTTTTTCATAGAATATCTCTCTTGTAGAGGGTGTCTTTCCAGAAAGGTAATCCCCGAACTCAGATTCAAGATCGACCCCTTCCTTTAATGCCATCAGAATGGTAGGCTCATGCGGGTCACTAACTTCAGTAACTGCTAGGTTAAAACGATCAAGATATGCCCTCAAAGGCTCTCCTGGTGCCTGCTTGATTCTCGACAATTCAATAACACTTTTGGACTTTTGGGCATGGAGTCGGAACTGGTTCATAAAACGTTCGCTCAGTTCCCTGTAATTTGAAATCGAACGAGGAGGAAGTAGGGTAAACCAGAATAGTGCAACATCCTCTAAATAGATTGGGAATGCTTTGCACTTCACTTCATCAGGGGAAGCAGCAGCATTCATGAGCCACGAGTATCGTATCAAATTCTGTCCCGGATCAGTCCTTCCATTGTACTTGTCCATCTGTGGCAAGTTAAAGCGCCGGGGGAACTGGAAGTCGTGGATATCGTCGGTGAAAGGAGTATGGCTTCGCTCAATGCCATAATCTTCATTTGTATAGTTCCGGCTCTCGGACATGATCTGGCAAACCATTGCCTGTACATCAGCATTAGTTAGGGGCTGCTCAGGTTCCCTGGCCCTAGTATCCGAGTTCCTTCTGGACTCTTGTTCAGGAGATGCCCTTCTTCTTCGAGCTGCTTCTGCTCTATTCCGTTCCCTGCGCTCCCGGTCGATCTCGGGAGGAGGGGACTGGAGCCTTTGCCCCCGAGTGGGGTCATTGTTTCCTAGTGCTCGTGTAATATCCTCACGAGATCCCAAAGATCCAAATGTCAGCTGCTCCACATTCTGAGGTCGTTCGAGCGGCCTTCGTTCAGGGGGCCGCTCTTCCTCGGAAGATGAAGACTGATCCACTGGTGTGTGACGAACAGGTGATGGAGTTCTTTGTCGACGGAGTTCGCTAATCTCCCTACTCATGAGCCTCATATTCTCCTGCATCATGAGATTAGTGCGCTCGTGAACTTTCATGGCCTCCCTTGTACTTTCAAGCATATCAAGTAGGCACGAGAAATCTCCTTGAGTAATGGGCGCAGATGGGTTGACCTGATCACTGACCCTGGCGGCTGGAATCGGAGCATTTGTAGGGACTCGAGTAGAAGTTCCAACATCAACAAGAGTCGGATTGGATCGGAGATGGGAGGTCGGATCGGAGCTGGGGAGTCTGGTCGGGTCGGTACATGGCAAGCTGCTCGGGTCGGTTCAGATTGGGGGAATGCACTGCTTCAGAATCTCCTACCCGGATCGGATCGGGGCTTTCCCCTTGAAGACGGCTCGGATTTCCTGCATTGGTTCGTCCTGCTGCTGAACTCTGCCCACGAGACCTTGTTACAACCGCATTTTGCTGATCTTCGCCAGCTCCATTTCCTCGAACAGATTGAACTTCTTTGCCTTTTCCTTTGGCCATGGTTCTTTGACAATCACTTCGGCAAATATCTAAGGGTGTTTAAACTTAAGGATTAACTTCTTTGAACTCAACGGTCCAAAAAGTAGAATGATAATCCCGGAAAACAAAGAATTCAGGTGAACTCTCAGTGAAAGCACCAAAATGTTAGACCAAAAAGTGGTTCTAACACCCAAATTGATTAAAAGCAAATGAAATGAGATAAAAATGAAAATGAACACACAGGATTTATAGTGGTTCGGCGAAGAAATGTGTAACAACCCGTATTTTCCATAACCTATTATAACATAGATCGAGGCAGAATTTAATTTATAAATCTGAATCAAGGGAAACGGGGTATGCCATTGCGTTCGTCTCGGAAAAATACGCGAAATAGAGTCCGTGTTTTCGAAAATCGGAGTCCGTATGACCCGGTTAAGGCCCAACGAAGTTTTCAGAAAATTTCCAAGGTAAAAACAGATTTCAAATTCAAACTTGAATTTGGGAAATTGGGCCATATTGGTCCAGGCGGGAGAATTCCCGCCAGAGTACCCAAGTCGACAGCCCTGTCGACATGGGAGTCGACTTGGTCAGACCAAGTCGACAGCCCTGTCGACTGGGCTGTCGACTTGACTCTGACGGGCTGTTTAGCCTGGTGCACCATTTTGGTTTTGTGTTGAGCTTGGGGGCCAGATTCGGTTTTGATGGCTGAGATTGGGACTAGGGTTTAATCCTATGGCCTAAATCACTTGCCTAATCTATAAATAAGACCATAACCTACCCTAAATCATCATTATTCATTCTAGCAACTAAACTATGGCAAAATCAATCCTCTCATGGCCTCCACTCTCTTCATAAATTCCTAAATAAATTTCTAAGTGATTTTCCATGCATACAAGTGTTTTTAGACTTGTATGATCATCATTAGCTTGCATTCAAGTCAAGTTTCTATATTGGCCCCATAAAGAAAGAGTTTTGATCAATTTTGCTTGCATTTTTGGGGTTTAATTGGTTGCATAAGGGTCTTCTTACATTTGCTATACTCATTTGAGTCCGCATAAGCATTGTAAGCCCTATTCTACTTTCATACTTAAACTTGAAAATTAAATGTATGATATGCGAATTTATATGTAAGTTGTCATGTGATATGCAAGTTGTGTTATGCAAGTTTGATATGCAAGTTGTCATATGATATGCAAGTTGTGTTATGCAAGTTTGATATGCAAGTTGTCATATGATATGCAAGTTGTGTTATGCAAGTTTGATATGCAAGTTGTCATATGTTATGCAAGTTATGCTATGCAAGTTTGATATGTAAGTTGTCATATGATATGCAAGTTATGCTATGCAAGTTTGATATGTAAGTTGTCATATGATATGCAAGTTATGCTATGCAAGTTTGATATGCAAGTTGTCATATGATATGCAAGTTATGCATGCTTTTTGAGGCCTAATGCAAGTATATGAACATATGTACATTTCATATGCCACCATGTTGAACTTGTGGCTTCAACACTTTTATGTCATGATTATGCCAAGTTCCCTCTTTCTATCCTTTATGCGCTATTGCGATATGTAAGCGATGGAATTGCGTTTGGGGTTGGGTAAACTTAAAAGACATAAAAACATAAGCTTGGGAATTTACCTATTAAGTTAGGTCTACCCATTGGGAATTTACCTATTAAGTTAGGTCTACCCAATTGCTAGAAAATTTGTAACATGTTTTGGAAACATGGTGGACATGACACTTAGAAAAGATAAGTGTGGCCAACTCGAGGTTGGGTTGAGTTTGTAGCGTAAACCTACCCGGAACCGACTGGCTTAACTAGTTGCTACAAACAATAGGACCCTATGTGAGAAGTTGGTCATGTGGTACCTTGGACCCGAGGTTAGACCAAGTTGTGGTGTAAAGCTACCCGGAACCGACCGGCTTAACTAGTAACCAAAACAAATTCTAATGTGAGAGGTTAAGGTGCATTAATTAATTAATTAATGCCTCATGATTAGGATTAAGTCATGGTCCATTTAATACTTAACCAATTTGGGCTCGGTAGATTAACCGGGGTTAAGTCGTGAACTCACCGTTACACTTAACCAAGTTAATCCATGATTAGTAAAAGGGGTTAAACCGTACTTAACCCACTAGAGAAATCCTAGCAATGGGGGTCCACTCCAGCAGTAATCCCTAGTTTGTATCATCATGACCCTAGGGACTAGGCTAGGGTGGGGGCACGATTACTGGACTGGAGGTAGGAGACCAATAAACGACGGCAGGGTGGTACGCCGGTGTAGTTACGGGTGGACTCTGGTCGTGCACATAGTCCGTAGCCGGAGAAAACATGCACCGGTACCAGTAGATCGGGACTGTGCACCCATTTCATGGTGTCCAGGGGTTGACACCCTAGGGCTTGATACACCCGAAGGGTGGACCCGGCACAGTTCGACTACAATCATGTTTTGGGCCGTATTGACACCGACACGTGACGAGTTAGGCTTAGAGAGCCGATCGACTAGACTGTTTGGGTTGGACCTCGTGTTAGGGTCACTTCATGTTATTGGACCTCGTATGAGGGTCACTTCATGTTATTGGACCTTGTATGAGGGTCACTTCATGTTATTGGGCCAAAGCTTGGGCCATGGGATCAATACTTGTTTATTCAAGTCATTTTAGTTTGCTAGTACACCTGTGGTGCAAAACCTTAATCCTGATTATGCGATGACACCTTTATCTACCTTGTTAGTTAATCATCATGCTAGTATGTTGTTATCCTTATGTTCATCCACGCTGCTCATACCAGTTAGCTTTATCAGTTTACATTGATTGTAGTAGGGCTTACTCAGTCTTTTTGACTGACCTGTTTTCTTTCGCCTCTTTTCTTCCGTTTCCCCCCCCCCCCAGGTTCTCAGGGAGGGAATACAGGAGCTTAGCTTGGATTTTGGAGTGCTTGCTTGTGGGATTTCAGCTCATGTACGCTTTCTACATGAAGCTAGCTATGGTTCTCATGTATTTTGGGGATAGCATTTATGTATTTCAGATTGTCAGTTGATGTTGTTTTATCTAGACTTGTTTATTTGGAAAATTGATATTATGTTGTACCAGACTTGTTTTGAAATGGTTTAAATCTTCCGCTGTTCTATCTATGTTATTTACTCTGTTTACATATATACATATGTTCTTGTTCTGCCTTGATATATCATTATGCATGTTTACCTGATTCAAACGCCCCTCCAAAGTCAGTGCCCTTGCAAGAGTGGTACTGGCGGAGGTGGGGTGTTACAATTTGGTATCAGAGCATATGGTTTACGAGAAGGAACAAAAAGGTTTTTTTAGAAAACTTTTTGAAAACTATTTTCAAAATCAAGTATAAAGTATTTTCCAAAGAAAATTCTAGTTTATTTTAAAGGCTATTCCCCAAAAAGCCGTTAGCAAAATCCCTTCGTTTTTCTCCATTCTGAATCTGTCTGTTTCTTTTTCAGTATGGCCGATAACTTTGCTATTCTGGAGGGAGTGCACGTACCTGTTTGGTATAGGAGACTTTTGGAGGCTAGGGCGACCGAAGCCGGCCCCGTAGATGTTCCTCCTCCTCCTCCAGTAGTTAATATTCCTCCTCCTCCAGTGGCTAATATTCCTCCTCCTCCCGTTGCTAATGTTCCTCCTCCTCCTGTCGCTGAGGTTCCTCTTCCCCCTCCCCCTCAGCATCCTCAAGCTGACTTCGCAAAGACTTGCAAAGATTTCAAAGCAATGGGTGGCAAGAACTTTCAAGGCACTGAGACTTTTGTAGAGGCCAGGAATTGGTTGAAAGAGACCGAGGATTTATTCGCTATCTTTGGGTTAGACGATCAGAGGAAGGTCTTGTTGGCGGTTTGGCTTATGAAGGATGAAGCCGCTTATTGGTGGGAAGTCACCAATGGTAATAGGCCTGTTGAGACTTGGGCCGATTTCAGGGCAAGGTTCATGCTTAAGTTTCTATCTTCTGCTGAGGAGAATCTGCAAATGGAGAGGTTCATAACTTTGAAGCAAGGAGATATGTCTGTCAAAAAATATGTGAACAAGTTCAATCAGTTAGCTCGTTTTGGCTTGGATATGGTGAATACCCCTCAGAAGAAGGCTCTTCATTTTGCTAGAGGATTGAATGAGCCGCTGCAGGGATTGGCTATGTCACATATTCCCCATGGGGCCACGTTTGAGAGCTTGGTTGATATGGCGTTACTTCAGGGAGATGTCAAGAAAAATGATACTCAAGCCAAGAAGGCTAATTCTCAGGGAAAAGGAAATCAGGGTAATCCAAGTGGCCAAAGCAGTCAAGGCAATCAGAACAAGAACAAGAGTCAAGGCAACAAGGGGAACAACAACAAGGGCAAAAACACCAAGGGGAAGTGCCATTACTGCGGTTCAGCTGGGCATCTTATCAAGGATTGTAAGAAGAGAAAAAGGAAGAATGGTGAATGCTTTTTCTGTGGTGAGACTGGACATTTCAGTAAGGATTGCCCGAAGAAGCGAGGGCAAAGCCAGGGTCAGACTCAGCGTGCTGACCTTCAGGAGGGCAAGTTCATGCTCTCAATACCGCTCCAGTTCCCGATCGAGATAGTATTTCTGTTGAGAGGCTTGTATATATTTCTGATTTTCCAGTTCGTACCTTGTTTGATTCTGGTGCATCGCATAGCTTTATCTCATCTGATCTTGTTAATAGTTTGCACCTTAGTACTAGCTTGGTAGAGGATCCCGTCTGTGTCTCAAATCCTATTGGGGGTTCCGCCCATTTGTCTATGATATGTGGGGATTTGAGGATCTCTATACTGAGTGTAGAGTTCTTGTGCAGTGCTTATGTTCTTGGTTTCAGGGGATACGGATTGATATTGGGCATGGATTGGCTGTCCAGATATGGAGCCATTCTTGATTGTGAGCATAGGGTTGTGAGGCTCGTGACTCGCCTCGGGAACACCCTAGAGATTTCTTGTGATCCGAGAGGTCCTGTCATGTTGTGCTATCTTGAATCACTCGACTCGTCAGTGGAGACTCTTCAGTCTGTGAGAGTGGTTCGAGATTATCCGGATGTTTTTGATGAAGTTAGGGGGTTGCCCCCTAAGCGAGAGATTGATTTCCGCATTTATCTGGTGGATAATGCAAAGCCGGTTTCTTTGCCCGTTCGGCACATGGCTCGGTGTGAAAGGCGGGAGCTAAGCAAGAAAGTGAAAGAGTTGCTTGAGAAGAACTTCATTAGACGAAGTATATCTGAATGGGGAGCGCCTGTGGTATTTGCTACCAAGGCAGATGGTTCTCTCCGACTTTGTGTTGACTATCGAGAGTTGAATAAGTTGACTAAGAAGAACAGACACCCATTACCGAGGATTGATGATCTCTTTGACCAGCTTGTCGGTGCTTCTATTTTCTCTCAGCTTGATCTTGCTACTGGATTCCATCAGCTCAGGGTGGCTGAGGATAGTATAGACAAGACTGCGTTCAGAACTCCAGATGGATTCTTCGAATGGCTTGTCATGCCGTTCGGCTTGACTAATGCACCCGCATATTTCGTGGACTTGATGAGTAGGGTGTTCAGGGAGTTCTTGAACAAGTTTGTCGTGGTCTTCGTAGATGATATTCTGATCTTCTCTAAGGATGTGGAAGAGCACGCAAGGCACCTCGTGGATGTGATGGATACGCTTAGAGCGCATCAGTTGAAGGCCAAGTTCTCCAAGTGTCACTTTTGGAGAAGGGAAGTTAGATTCCTTGGGCATATAGTATCTAAGCAAGGCTTAGCGGTGGATCCCGCTAAGGTGGTTGCAGTTCAGGATTGGAAGACTCCAAGGAATGCAACCGAAGTGAGAAGTTTTCTAGGTCTTGCGGGTTTTTATCGGAAGTTCATCAAGGACTTCGCGAAGATTTCCACTCCTCTCACTAAATTGACGAAGAAGAATTTAGTTTTTGCTTGGAGCATAGAATGTGAGCTTGCTTTTCAGAAGCTCAAGAGAGCTCTCACATCAGCACCTGTTCTAGCTTTGCCCGATGGAGGGAAGTTATTTACAGTATACACCGATGCATGTGGCACAGGGTTAGGAGCTGTTCTGATGCAAGAGGGAAGAGTGATATGCTTTGGCGTTAGACAACTCAAGGTGCATGAGAAGAATTATCCCACTCATGACTTAGAGTTGGCAGCAATAGTATATGCACTCAAGGCTTGGCTCCATTATCTTTTGGGAGAAAGATTTGAGCTTTATAACGATCACAAGTCATTGAAGTATCTATTTTCTCAGAAGGATCTGAATCTGAGGCAACAAAGATGGATGAAATTCTTGGCGTCCTACGATTTTGAGATAGCTTATACCCCTGGCAAGGGGAATGTAGTAGCGGATGCATTGAGTAGAAGAAGGTTGACTCTGAGTCCTCTATTCGTTGAGATGAAGAACTTAGAGTATGTGGCAACCTTTGATTTCTCTTTGGCGGTTGAATCGATGACCGGTTCTTTAGCATCTCTGGAACTCAGACCTACCCTTCTTGATCAAGTTGGGGCTTCGCAGAGAGAACACCCTCAGATAGTTGAGATTATGGATAAGCTGATTCGAGAAGAGGCGTCTAGTCATCTCGCTCGGTATTCTATTGATGACAAGGGTTGGCTGAGGAGAGATGGAAGGTTATGTGTTCCAATGGTAGAAGATCTAGTAAGAAAAGTTCTGGAGGAAGCGCATCGCTCTAAGTTGACTATACATCCAGGCGGAGATAAGATGTATAAAGATATGAAGCGTATTTTCTTTTGGCCTGGGATGAAGAAGGATGTGGCAGAGTTTGTCTCTAGATGTATCATTTGCCAGCAAGTTAAGGCCGAGTCAAAGAAGCCCGGTGGGCTATTGCATCCTCTAGACGTTCCACTTTGGAAGTGGGAGAGTATTTCCATGGATTTTATCGATGGGCTACAAAGGTCAAGGAAAGGAAATACGAGCATTTGGTTTATCATGGATAGACTTACGAAGAGTGCTCATTTTATTCCGGTGAAGAGCTAGAGGACCGCATCTTGGCTAGCGTCTATATATCTTCGTGAGATTGTGAGACTTCATGGAGTCCCTTCTAGTATTGTCAGTGACCGTGACCCAATCTTTACAAGTCAGTTCAGGAATAGCTTGCAAGAAGCCATGGTCACGAGGTTGAATCTAAGTACTGCTTATCACCCACAGACGGAAGGTCAAACCGAAAGGGTGAATAGGGTACTCGAGGATCTGTTGAGGCTTTGTATTCTGGATTTTGGTGGTACTTGGGAAGACCACCTTCCTCTTGTTGAGTTTGCATATAATAACAGTTATCAGGCAAGCATAGGGATGGCACCATTTGAAGCTTTATATGGGAGGCCGTGCAAGTCCCCTACATGTTGGTGGGAGACTACAGATAAGCTTATACTTGGGCCTGATATGATCAGAGATACATCCGAGAAGATCGAGTTGATTCGGAGACGGATGAAAGCGGCCCAAGACCGACAGAAATCCTATGCTGATAAGCGAAGAACTGATTTGGAGTTTGATGTTGGGGATATGGTTTTCGTGAAGGTTTATCCTTTGCGGAATGTGGTCCGATTTGGAGCCGTTGGGAAGTTAGCACCGAGGTTTGTTGGACCATTCCCTATTATAGAGAGGATCGGGCAGATGGCTTATAGAGTGAAGTTTCCCGAGAAGCTTGCTGGAGTACACGATGTTTTTCATGTCTCGCATCTCCGGAAGTGTTTACATGAATCAGCAGAGGTTGTAGAGCGGAGTGTTGTGGAAGATGTGGAAGTGGAGAAAGAAGCTACCTTGAGGAGAGCTCCGATTCGTATCTTGGGGACGGAGACCAAGAAGCTAAGGAATCGAGAGGTCAAGTTAGTGAAGGTTCAATGGAGTGAAGCCGAAGAAGACGCAACTTGGGAAACCGAGGAGAAGATGCGTGGGCTTTATCCATTCCTTTTTTAGGGTACACTCTCAATCTCTTTTCTTTGTTAGCATATCTTTCTCTTTGCTATCCATGTTTATCTAGTTTATCGTGTTAATCTTGTCATGAGAACCTTAGGTAGAAACCCTTTGGATGAAACATGTGTTTGAAACATGTTATGCTTGATGGTTGCAAGTGGTTGCAAGTGGTTGCTCATAGATGCATTATACACGATTAGGCACTAGATCGGCTCACACACTCCTCATATTGCATATGCATGAATGTTTATGCTTATTCATGGATGAAAATTTTTGTGTTATCACATGGATGTTGCATATGGATGTATGTGATGTGCACACATATAGATGTTATACATTATGTTAGGAATTGCATACATATGGATTCATTTCACTGACATAATTTGCATTGATGATATTTGCATTAGATAAGGACATGTACACACACCTTTGCATATGTTCATATAACATTTAGAATCTTGTAAGGACAATGATTGCTCATGGATGATGTTTTGAGTAGATGGATGATTGGATGGTAGGATACGTTCTTCCTAACTTGAAGATTTCGGGGACGAAATCCTTTAAGGAGGGGAGAATGTAACAACCCGTATTTTCCATAACCTGTTATAACATAGATCGAGGCAGAATTTAATTTATAAATCTGAATCAAGGGAAACGGGGTACGCCATTGCGTTCGTCTCGGAAAAATACGCGAAATAGAGTCCGAGTTTTCGAAAATCGGAGTCCGTATGACCCGGTTAAGGCCCAACGAAGTTTTCAGAAAATTTCCAAGGTTAAAACATATTTCAAATTCAAACTTGAATTTGGGAAATTGGGCCATATTGGGCCAGGCGGGGGAATTCCAGCCAGAGTACCCAAGTCGACAGCCCTGTCGACTTGGGAGTCGACTTGGTCAGATCAAGTCGACAGCCTTGTCGACTGGGCTGTCGACTTGACTCTGACGGGTTGTTTAGCCTGGTGCACCATTTTGGTTTTGTGTTGAGCTTGGGGGCCAGATTCGGTTTTGAGGGCTGAGATTGGAACTAGGGTTTAATCCTATGGCCTAAATCACTTGCCTAATCTATAAATAAGACCCTAACCTACCCTAAATCATCATTATTCATTCTAGCAACTAAACTATGGCAAAATCAATCCTCTCATGGCCTCCACTCTCTTCATAAATTCCTAAATAAATTTCTAAGTGATTTTCCATGCATACAAGTGTTTTTAGACTTGTATGATCATCATTAGATTGCATTCAAGTCAAGTTTCTATATTGGCACCATAAAGAAAGAGTTTTGATCAATTTTGCTTACATTTTTGGGGTTTAATTGGTTGCATAAGGGTCTTCTTACATTTGCTATACTCATTTGAGTCCGCATAAGCATTGTAAGCCCTATTCTACTTTCATACTTAAACATTAAAGTTAAATGTATGATATGCGAATTTATATGTAAGTTGTCATGTGATATGCAAGTTGTGTTATGCAAGTTTGATATGCAAGTTGTCATATGATATGCAAGTTGTGTTATGCAAGTTTGATATGCAAGTTGTCATATGATATGCAAGTTGTGTTATGCAAGTTTGATATGCAAGTTGTCATATGATATGCAAGTTATGCTATGCAAGTTTGATATGTAAGTTATCATATGATATGCAAGTTATGCTATGCAAGTTTGATATGCAAGTTGTCATATGATATGCAAGTTATGCATGCTTTTTGAGGCCTAATGCAAGTATATGAACATATGTACATTTCATATGCCACCATGTTGAACTTGTGGCTTCAACACTTTTATGTCATGATTATGCCAAGTTCCCTCTTTCTATCCTTTATGCGCTATTGCGATATGTAAGCGATGGGATTGCGTTTGGGGTTGGGTAAACTTAAAAGACATAAAAACATAAGCTTGGGAATTTACCTATTAAGTTAGGTCTACCCATTGGGAATTTACCTATTAAGTTAGGTCTACCCAATTGCTTGAAAATTTGTAACATGTTTTGGAAACATGGTGGACATGACACTTAGAAAAGATAAGTGTGGCCAACTCGAGGTTGGGTTGAGTTTGTAGCATAAACCTACCCGGAACCGACCGGCTTAACTAGTTGCTACAAACAATAGGACCCAATGTGAGAAGTTGGTCATGTGGTACCTTGGACCCGAGGTTAGACCAAGTTGTGATGTAAAGCTACCCGGAACCGACCGGCTTAACTAGTAACCACAAAAAAGTCTAATGTGAGAGGTTAAGGTGCATTAATTAATTAATTAATGCCTCATGATTAGGGTTAAGTCATGGTCCATTTAATACTTAACCAATTTGGGCTCGGTAGATTAACCGGGGTTAAGTCGTGAACTCACCGTTACACTTAACCAAGTTAATCCATGATTAGTAAAAGGGGTTAAACCGTACTTAACCCACTAGAGAAATCCTAGCAATGGGAGTCCACTCCAGCAGTAATCCCTAGTTTGTATCATCATGACCCTAGGGACTAGGCTAGGGGGTGGGCACGATTACTGGACTGGAGGTAAGCGACCAATAAACGACGGCAGGGTGGTACGCCGGTGTAGTTCCGGGCGGACTCTGGTCGTGCACATAGTCCGTAGCCGGAGAAAACATGCACGGGTACCAGTAGATCGGGACTGTGCACTCATCTTCATGGTGTCCAGGGGTTGACACCCTAGGGCTTGATACACCCGAAGGGTGGACCCGGCACAGTTCGACTACAATCATGTTTGGGGCCGTATTGACACCGACACGTGACGAGTTAGGCTTAGAGAGCCGATCGACTAGACCGTTTGGGTTGGACCTCGCGTTAGGGTCACTTCATGTTATTGGACCTCGTATGAGGGTCACTTCATGTTACTGGACCTCGTATGAGGGTCACTTCATGTTATTGGGCCAAAGCTTGGGCCATGGGATCAATACTTGTTTATTCAAGTCATGTTAGTTTGCTAGTACACCTGTGGTGCAAAACCTTAATCCTGATTATGCGATGACACCTTTTTCTACCTTGTTAGTTAATCATCATGCTAGTATGTTGTTATCCTTATGTTCATCCCCGCTGCTCATACAAGTTAGCTTTATCAGTTTACATTGATTGTAGTAGGGCTTACTCAGTCTTTTTGACTGACCTGTTTTCTTTCGCCTCTTTTCTTCCGTTCCCCCCCCCCCCCCCCAGGTTCTCAGGGAGGGAATACAGGAGCTTAGCTTGGATTTTGGATTGCTTGCTTGTGGGATTTCAGCTCATGTACGCTTTCTACATGAAGCTAGCTATGGTTCTCACGTATTTTGGGGATAGCATTTATGTATTTCAGATTGTCAATTGATGTTGTTTTATCTAGACTTGTTTATTTGGAAAATTGATATTATGTTGTACCAGACTTGTTTTGAAATGGTTCAAATCTTCCGCTGTTCTATCTATGTTATTTACTCTGTTTACATATATACATATGTTCTTGTTCTGCCTTGATATATCATTATGCATGTCTACCTGATTCAAACGCCCCTCCAAAGTCAGTGCCCTTGCAAGAGTGGTACTGGCGGAGGTGGGGTGTTACAAAATGCCTACGTCCACTTATCTTTCACTATTTTCAATGATTCAGTTGCAAATACAATGAAATATTCACTTGATTTCTCTCACAACTCACTTACAATCACTCAATTGACTAAAAACAAATAATGAAAGAAGGTTTGGATTCTCCGGGAGTGCTGGAATTCGGGTTATGAAGGTGGTTGGATTCTCCAAGTGCCCGAAAGAAAGATCCTTTTCTTTGTCTCCAGACGGGGTATTTATAGGTGTGAATTTGCTCAGAACCCGACCCGGATCGGAGCCACGCGTCATCCATCCCATCAGCCCCGGGTTCGGATGGATTCCTATGTTGACAACGCGTCAGAGTAATGGACGTTGTATGCAGGAACTGGTCATAACCGATCCGGATATCCAGGCGCTCATGCAGGGGAGTGATGTGGAAAATGGGTTCGGGTCGGAGGGACATGTACAAGGGGTTCGGATCGGGATATCCGATCCGACCCGGATTGACTTGGAAACAATGCTCTCTCCTCTTTATTCTGCTCCGCTCCGTTCCGATCTATCTCCGTAGCAGTCAAGTGGCTTTCCGATCCAATTGAGATTATATTGTCCTCCGATCCGAACAGCTGTGCCTTTCTAATTTCCTCAGCAATAATTCACCGATCCGAACGGAAAACTTTATCCGATCCGAACCGCTATCCTGCTCCGATCCGGCCCGCTTCAGAGTTTTTCAAGTTTCTTCAATATTTCATGTCTTGACTTTGTGTTGCCCAGTTCACAAAGTGGGCTAACAATACTGTTATATATATATATATATATATATATTTAATGTTCTAAAGCTAGAAAATCAGTTTTTAATTAAATACAAACAATATCTTAATACTTGCAAATATCTGTCAGATGTTCTCATAACATTTGAAACTGGTCTACAAGTTTACAAGATAGTGTAGTTGCCATTTTACATAGATTATAATGTGTATGAGTTGGGGATTAAATTGCAAATAATATTTGCAACATTTATAATTATATGGCTATTTATAAAATTCCATAACTGAAAGAAACAAAACATTTTAAACATTGATAGTGAAAGATAATTTGGAAATGACATTCCATCTCAAACAAATTTGAAAATCTCAGATTTATTTGTGAAATATATATTTTTTGAGCTATTTGTGTATATATATACACGCCAATGTGTATTTATAACATTGATCGAGCTAAGTTCAGAACTAGCATGTCACTGTGATTTGATAAATTTTTAAATATTTCAATCAAGAAATCTCATTTGCTGTTGAAAGAATATTGTAGGTGTATAATGCTAATTGAATATGTATATCCTGTATACCCATTGATGCCCCACAATCAATTAGACACTATCATATGAAAAAACTTTCAATTTAATTAAATATTCATATGTTAATAGAAATAATATGAATTAAAACCAGTTATAATGCCCTTAATAAAATTATGCAATACATATACATACATACATACATACACATGCACACACACACACACACACACACACACACACACATATATATATATATATATATCAATATAATCATGGAATCTATACACTTACAGTGGTTTCATCTATTAAAATTATAATGTATATTGTTAAACTGCTTAGAAAAACAGCATGATGGGATCCAAAATTGAATGAACCATTTTTAAACTAATTCTACAATACAAGTAATGGATTCAAGCACTAATTAGATAGAATCAATCCAACAGTTACAATAACAAATTTCTATTAATCTCTTAGAGGCTTTAAAAGCTTATATTGATTAATAGCAAGATAAACAGAGTATTCCATAATATTTGATGACTTGAAAATCATCAGTATGATTGGAGTTATCCTATATTTATGATTAATATATCATATGTAGAAAACTCAAAATGCTTGACTATGAATCCATAATTCATAGAATCAAACTTATTTGTATTAGCAAATCAAACAACTTTTGATTTGTGTCCTTACTTGATTACAGATTTATGTACTATAAAATTACATAGAATCAATACATTACCTGCATGTTTAAAGTTTAACAGTGCAAGATGTATCAACAATAAAATAGAAATGATATCATATATCAATTCATAATTTCATTCTGAAATTTTTATCAAATGCAAAATATATTAATAGTAAAAGAAGCAATTTCTGGTCATACATGTTCTTGCAAAAATTCTCGCATATTCATAAGAATTTAATACTGTGAGAACTCATTTATACTAAAACTAATTTCAATAATTAAAGAACTATGTTCTTAAATCTAGTTTGTTTGAAGTATCAATACTAGTTTGTTTTTTTCAAAATCAACAATTGGTTTTGATGATTAAAATCATATCACTATGTTATCAAATAACATTGATGCAAAACATCAATCAACCAAACATTGATTAAACAACTTAAATGAACAACATTTTTAACATTTAAAGTCATTGTTTAGATAAAATCCGATCTCTATGATTAAGGTAATTTAATAGCAACATGAAACTGAATCAATATTCAGTATTGAAGATGAATTTCCTTTTTGTAATTTTATACCATATAGAAAAATTTAACTGTAGTAAACAATTTTAATTTAGTATCATGTACTATTTTTCTTAACAAATCAAATTTACTAAGTTTGAAAAACAGATATTAATACAACATATTTTGGATAGTAGTAAAAAAATAAGTACTGTTTACAAATAGATAATATTAAAACTGTATCCAAATCTATTGAAAATGCATACAAAGGCAATTGTTTATTCTATATACATACATATTTCACTCATCCAATATGATAGAGAAGATCTAAACTCTTATTAAAATTGATATCATGTATTAATTTATAATCCTTCTCAGATTTATAACAATATTTAAACCCGGGTTTATCCTTAAATTATAACATACCAAAATTTTAAACATGGGATGGTTTATACGTTTGAAACCTGAATAAGACAACTAATTTTAATCTAGAGATTTATTTAACCTTGGTATCATATAAAAAACATTTTCAAATGAAATAGTTTCATTTTGACTGGATTTAATTTAGATTATACTATCATCTGTTTTCATTATACTATCGGGTGAGATGTAATTCGAATAGATCGAAAGCCTAGTCACACTCATTACACAAATTAACATAAATCCAGCTCTAATACCATTGTTAAATTGGTTTAATTTCATGTCCAATAAATGAAATTTCAACCATATGAAACTAGATCTATATGATAATCTGCAAAATCGAGAGTAATACCTTGCTATGGGTTCATCCATCTTCACGCAAAGAATTTGTGTATTGGTTGATTCGAATCTGAGCAAGCCACGACACCCACCTCCATAGATTAGTCCACACGAACGATTTCCTTTTGATCGAATCAAAGAGGAGAGGGAATCATGGTGCTAGCCTCCATTAAATTGGATTTTGTAAAAAAAAAGGGAGCTCGATAGGGTTTTGAATTTTTTGATCTGATCAGTCCAAAATTGGTTCACGTGTCCAATTTATAAAGGAAACGATTTTCTCATAAAATTGAATGTGTACCATTAACTAAGGAACACCGATATGCAATTTCAACATTGAATAAATATCAATATATTTGATAATTTATTCATCCAGTTAAATGTTTTTCCTTCATAACACTCTAAGTATGTGACCCTATAGGTTATAATAACATTGATAATAATTTTAAATCATATTTAAAATCATAAACAGTGATTGGCATTCAGCAATACATCGCTAGTGCTCAAGTTATAATAAGATCAACAATTCGATACAGCCTTTTCGTGACAAGTGTATCAATGTAATATAATCCTTTTAACCAATATATCCAAAATTAAACTCGAGTCATGGAATGCATCACCCTCTATCTAATTTAATCTGTTTATCTTGATCGATGAGAAGACTGTTTAAAACAAATCAATATTTGAGCATGACCATGCATTTCACAGTCTAACTCAATCAAGAGGGCCATGGACATCATTACGAATATATCGTAGGGTTAAATTCCATCTAAGTCATTAACAATTTTCAATTGATTCGAGATGTATCCAATAATCGTCGTTATCGTCTACTTTGTCACAAGTAACTTTAGATGATATCAAAATACAAATATCCTCGAATAAAATTATAATGATTTCAGGTCTGAGGACCATTACATCACTGTCACTATGAGAATAACTTATGATATTGTTAATTATATTTTATGCAGTTATCTCACAGTGGGTCTGCCCAATACGCTATTCTCCAATACATATTTATGTTTTGATATTAATATCACGTATATTAATGATCAATGAGATGTGATCATCTGTCAATCAACATACTAGTCTTAATGTTTTATTGTTGTCCTATATAAACAATAAAACTTGATTACGGACATTTAAGAATTATAATACTCATTATATTATATAAACTCAAGTTCAAGTCTTACTCGAACTATATAATTCTGTATTATTATTCTAAGGACTTCAGTTATGTTAATATTTATATTACATGGTAAATATAAAATAACAGAATTGTGACGATCACCCATAACCCCTGCACTAAACAAAAGGAATAATACACTAAAAGATGTGTCAGGCAGCTATGGACGATCATCAAGATATGATAACATAACCAGAACCTTTCGTATAACTCACATTGCAAGGATAAAATATAATAGAACATATACAAAAGGTATTATTAGTGAAGCAGAAAACAACAAACTTTCATAACTAGAAAGTAATATCCATACATTTGATTACAACAATAGTGTTTATACAATTTTGCCTCACTAAAACACTCAGTCAAAATATCAAACAACGGGAAACAAAGGTACTAGATAGTAGTAAAGGTTATACGTCGACCTCCTGCTCGCCACCGAAATGCAACAGCGTCCTCACCAAGTTATCACATGTCACCTGCTATCTAGTCTGCCCATCCAACAATCGGATGAACAACCCAGGATAATAGGGAAACATAAAACCTTGAGTCAGACAACATTCTTAGTGAGTGATAAAACAACCAACAAACATCAACAATAAAGTATATGTGAATGGGTAAATAGACGAACTAATCTACCCACAACACCAGAGAAGAACTCAACTCCCGTCTTCCCTACATCGAAATGTGATAGCCTTTACATCAAACATTTCAACCATTCACCCATGGAAACAACAACCATTTATTCATGATAATCAGAAACAACCAACAATTGCACTCATAGCATCCAGATTATATATCTCACATAAGCCATCCTAATCGAATTCAACATCCTTCAAATACATGCCCCAGAGGCCTAAACCTATATCAGACAAGCACCCAAGGAGCATCTCCTTCGACATTGGATAATCTACGTGTGACACTACAAGCAAAACATCTAACATGCATGACAGACTCTGGCTAGCACCGCCAATCCTGCTTTGAAACCATCGTTGATCGTGTGACTGGCTGAACATTTTTCCATTAATTGTCAAGGGCCAATGGTAAACCCCGGTTCTAGCTAAAACCCCACACACCATACGATGAAATGTGTGTAAGCCATACACGATGCCCAGGGTACTCGACCATACGACGAAATCATGTCACCCCTACTTTGAGCCTGCTAGCACCTATAATAATGATAATACCTAGGCTTTCGGTATCTATAGTCATCATTGACAATGACCATTCAACCATTCTCGACAAGCTCAGAGAACACTTCACATTACTTCGACACTCCCCATTGAATCCACATCGAAGTTATCACCACTCTTGGACCAAATAGAATCATCAACATAAGGTTCAATATCAATCCATGGCATTCACTCATTTACTGCGAAGCGATCTGCAACGTTCATGCCATCAACAATAGAGTTTAAGGTGCACAGCACTGTGACATAGGTTCGGGCACTTCTGCCCGAATTTTTTTCAAGTCCTTTTGTACAAATCTGGGTCTTACCGAATTTTTTTCTTTCAGAAACGACCCTATGCCTTCTAGGTGCGACCGACCCCCTGGTGTGACCGACCAGATCCTGCTCGATCGACCACATCACCATCTGGCCAGCCCAACCCTGCTCGACAGACCACGTTGCCATTTGGCCAAACCAACCTCTACCTTGTGCACGACCGACCATACTTCCTGGTCCCCTGACCGACCGAATAATAGGCATGACCGACCCCATCACCATAGTCGCACGACCGACCAGAACTCCAGGTTGCTCCGACTGATCGACCCTTCAATGCATATGGTGACCAACCCAACAAGACCGACCGGCCCATTGGTTTGGGCGACCGACCATGATGGTTGACTGACCTCTGCATGCTCGAGTCAACATGTAATAACCCGAAAATGCGAGCCAGTTTGAAATTTTTATTTGGGCAATTTTAGTGAATTTTGAATATTTAAAATGAATTATTTTAAATAATATCGATGAGAAATTTATTTTGAATAGAATTCGACGTATATATTATACGCGTCGTCGTTAGAATGTAAATAATTATATATAATTATAAAAAGAATTGAAAATGGCGCGGTAGTTCGATAATTCGATTTCAAACTTCAATTGGATGTACCGGGTGTAAAACAATCCGGATTTTAGTGAAACCAAAAACATTAGGATCTAATTGGTAATATCTTTCCAATGAATCCGACCAATCAAGATTTCATAGCGGGAATCAAAAGTTTTGTCCAGTTGAAAATTCTGAATAGTCGCTATGGAATTCAGGCCCTTAAAAATGGACATTTTGCAAACGACCTCGGATTTCGACGAAACCACTTTTGTTCGATCCGTGATGTAAAGTTATTGCTAGATTCCAAATTTCATAATTTTTCGAATCAATATGTGAGCATGGCAAAGGAAAACGCGTTCGACCAGTTTCATTTGATTTTAATCGACTGGAAATTGGCCATTTTTCCAACGGTCTCGGAATTCGACGAAATTAGTTTTGTTAGGACCGTATCGTCAATACGAAGCTAGAAAATATTTTTCTGGAATTTTTCTAGTTAGTATGTGACCCCAGTAATTTGAAATGTATGTTTAAAATTCAATATAGTGATTTAAATGTAAATTTAACGAAAACTGATTGTAACAGCCGAATCAGCTTACGATACATATCCATTGTGTTCGGAATGGGGGTGAAACGCTATGGGCGACAGTCGGTGGGCCTCGTTTCGAAGTCAAATAAAAAGTCAACTCCTTGGGATAAAATAAATTAAAATTAAATTAAATATATAAAATCTTTTTCATATACCCCCCCGTTCATAATCGATTTACAGAAAAAAAAAAAACGCATCCAAATCGATCTCGCCCCCCCCCCTCCCCCGCTATTCCACCGCCACCGCGCCACCAGAGCCCACCGCCGCCGCCTCCCCTTTACCACGCCTCCCTCTCCTTTCCTTCCTCCTCCTTCCTGCGCTCGCTACTCCCTCCTCTGCTGAATTGAACCGCCGCCTCCCTCTGGACCCACAGCCGACCACCGCAACCCCCAACCCACCCAACTACGACGCTCCAGCCCTCCCCTTCCGCCGCCTGGACCACTGCCGCACCTCCCTGAGCCACCGCGCCCCCCTCGAAGCATGCCGCCGACGCCTTCTTCTTCCCTCCCCCCTTTTTCGCAGGCTACGGTGAGCAATTTAGGTTATTTTATTTTTATTTTTATTTTTGTTTTGCAAAAACTGTTTTTTTTTAGAATTTAAAACTGATTTTTAAAGGAAATAAAAACTGAATTTATTTTGAGGTTTAAAAAGAAAAAAAGGGGTTTAAACTTTGAAACAGAAAAGGTTTAATCTTTTAAAAGAAAAAGATTTAAACTTGCAAAAATAAAGATCATATTTTTAAAAAGAGAAAAAGACGGAATTTTTATTTGGTAGAAGGAGTAAGATATGATTTTTATATTTTTAAAGTATTAAAAATATAATCTTTACTATATAGACATATTAAAAATATGATTTTTATATTTTTAAAGTATTAAAAATATAATCTTTATAGGATAGAGAATATAAAAATATCATCTTTGTATATGTAGCGAAATAAAAATCTGATTTTTATTTTATATACGTTGAAGTAAAGTGATGATTTTTATAATGATGAAATCTTTATTTTTATAAAGGCGAAAACTTTATTTTTATAAAGGCGAAAACTTTATTTTTGAAATGGAATTTTTATCTATATGACACCAAAGTAAAAATTCGATTTTTATATATTGAATAGCATAGTAAAAATTCGATTTTTAAATGCATGGAGTGATTATAAAAATATGACTTTTAAATTGAAAGTGAATAAATAAAAATGTGATTTTTTATTTTAAAGACATCGAAATATAAAAATGTGTGATTTTTATATATGTAGTGACTACGGGCAAACGAAGATGATAAAAAGGCGAGGATGAAGAAGATTTCTATAAATGAAGAGTCGTGGTATTGGATAGCTTTCGGTGAGAATTTCTCACTCTTCAAATTTCTTTTTTTTCTAGTTATATATATATATATATATATATATATATATATACTAGGATGTAGACGGTGCTTAGTAGCACCCGACACCCGTCATCCACAGACCATGGATGGCTTGTTTGTTAAATTGTTTGGTTGAGTAGTTGGTTAAATTATTTGATTGAAATTTGAGTTGTTTGGTGAAATGAATTGATTTTGATTGATGTGTGAATGGCGTGGGCCTTCACTAGACCGGGGATAAGGCTAGGCCTCGTCCCGTTTCTAGTATCGTGCCGTTATGCCGCCGAAATTTTCTAAAATATGTTAGAAAAATAAAAATATCATTTTTATTGTATAAATGAACTGAATAGAAATTCAAGTGTGGAAATAAATATTTTTGTCGTTAAAAACATAATTTTTAACGTGAAAGTGAATAAATAAATATTTATAAACAAATCAGCCGATCTGTTTATTTACACTGATTTGACTGATATTGATTGGGTTGATAAATTTTACACATCACCCAACTGCACAAACAAAAATATGTGTTTGTTGATTTGAAACCCCACACGGGTGTTGGGATGATATTTGGCGTACACGAATCCCAATTATTTAATTATTGTCGATCGATTGGTCGACAGACTGTGTAAGCGTCGACTATTTATATTTGATGCTTATACAGTGTAGTGCACTTTGGTTGATGGTTGATTATTTTTCAATGCAAGTATATACATGTGTTGTATGAAATCCATATAATTAACGATTATATGGTGATTGATTGGGCCTCATTCCAATCGGGAGAATAATGAATATTATAAAAGAAAATTCATGTGTTGAATATAAAAATAGTCATGTGTGGACGATGATTATGTGTAGAAACTATTCATGTGTTGAGTAAAATATTTTAAATAAAATAAATTACACCTTTATCATATTTAAAATTAGAACTACTTCCTAGTAGAAGTCTAATTAAAAATCAAACGATAGATACCATAGTTTATAAAATATTTTACATAACAAAAATAGTGATGTGTCGACAGTACTCATGTGTTGAGATTAGTCGTGTGTTGAAAGAAATATAGATTCATGTGTTGAATAGAACAAATATTCATTTGTTGAATAGAATAACGAATTATTGAAATATAAAGCCGTGTTGATTAGAGATGCGTTATTTTGACGCGAACAATGTTTATATCGATTTTATTCATTTTAAAATGAATATTGAAAGCGATTTCGAAATGAATTGAATTGAAAACGATTTCGAAATGAATTGAATTGAAAACGATTTCGAAATGAATTGAATTGAAAATGATTTCGAAATGAATTGAATTGAAAACAAATTCAAATTGAATTGAAAGTGAATTGAAATGAATTCAAATTGAATTAAAATTTGAATTGAATAGAAATGAATTTTAAAACGAATTTATAAAGAAGAATTCAATTTTGATTTGAATTGAAAAGAAAGTTGAAATTGCTTTTGAAACAATTTTAAAACGATTTATAAAATTCGTTTTAAATAGAAATCGACGAAATATATATTATATATATAATATAATGGCCTGAATAGAACACGCCGCGCCTCGGCAGTTCGTGAATTTCGACCATTTATTTCAAACGGACATTGCGGGAGATCCGACCGTCGGATTCTCCTAAAACCGGAACCGTTGGGTTCGTATCGAAAAGAGCTTTCCAATGAATATTAGAAATTTGAAATCTAACGGTTGGATTTGGAATTATGTCCAAATCAAATTCGAAAAAGGTCGCTGTAAGTGCAGTTCGATGGCCGTTGATGGAAATCGACTGTACGGGCCTTGATAAAATTATTAAAAATATCTATAATTTGTGTAAAATTATAATATGTGAATTGGAAAGAATTGGGCTGGAAAATTCCACATTTGAATAGGTAAAAATATATTTCTATCGAAATGAACTAGTTTTGAACTAGAATTAAAATCAATTTATTTTTGAAATAAATAAATTGAATTTGAAAGTGATTTTGAAAATAATCAATATTTCCAATACGTGAATTGGACTGGAGTTGAATCGAAATTATCTTCGGGATATTTCGATGTTGGATTTCGTGACTATACAGATATTGTTATCGGAATTTGAAAGATATATTTTATATCGTTATTGCCAATATGATATATGTTGGTTTCAGAATTTGATATTGAATATAAGCCGACATATTTTCTATTCAGAGCCTTGTATTTAATATCAAATGTGATTTGGGTTTGTCGTGAATCGTGTTTTAGAAGACATTGGTTCTTTAACCCAGTTAAAGACATAATATTGATTTTTGAGAAGATTAAAACTAAATGGAGTTTTAATGAATCTTTAATTAGATTAAAATGTGAATTGATAATTTAAATTATCAAATCTGAAAAGTGATCGAGAGTGGAGTATCACCAGTTCTTGTTGCAGTCGTGATAGGGGGTTCTCGCTTCGCAGTTTGGTGGCGAACGGGAGACTCTTACCCCTACATGTCCCTTGTGGTGGGGGTTGGTTCGCCAGTGGGCGTGAGACTCGAGAGGGTTGCCGTAAAACAAGTAACTGGGGGACCATGTGAGAGCCACGGTGGGTTTTACCTGCTGCTTGGGGAATGAAGGGATGGTTGCAAAGCCTACCGGATTTCGTCGGCTATCTTACAGTTGGTATCAGAGCTTTGGTTTACAGAGCTCGAGAACAAGGCACATTAGAACCATACGAAAGAATTCATCAGATATTGGATTAGCAATATCCAATTAGAATGACTCGTTAGAGATAGGATCAGAAGGGTCCTAGAACGAGTTTGAAGAGTATATTTTTCAAAAGAAAACAATTTTGTTTTAAAATTTGAATCGTTTTATACGTATTTGAATATTTATTTATTTTGAATTTGGACAATCGAGTATATATAGATTTCGCGTATACGCGTCATGAACGTATATTCGAAGTTTTAATATACTAGGTAGATTTAGAATCACATTCTAGATATCCGGGGATGATTCTGATGATGGCGCATCATCATCAGTATTCATATTCGAATTTCGAAGGTGTGATTTCTATATATTTCCATTAGACTGGTGTGAGAACCAAAACTTATATAGTTAGAACACATTGTTGTGAATTGGCATCAAAAAAAAGATTTTCTGTATATATATCAAAAATTATCAATTTGAAACTCTAATCCACTAATTGATTGATGTTTGTGTTGTTTGTTTAATTGTTTGCTAATTTTTATCCATTTAGCCTAATATAATCAAATATTGAACTATATTGAAAATTGGTCGCATTTGCTTGCATATACATATACTTACATTGAACGGGTCATAGCAAGGAGGCTAGAGCCAGAGAATAAAATTTGTTTGCCCGACAAATAGGTACATGTTTACTACATAATTTCCTGTTTTGTTTGGGTGATGATGATTTTATGAGCCTATTGGCTAGCCGCTTGGCTTTTTCTTTTTCTTTTTGAGATCTGAAGGACCGGGGAAGCTATTTGAAATTCCCCGACGCTCCCGGTGCAGGGGAGGTTATGGCGAAATTTTTCGAAAATTTAGGGTGTTAGCCAAATTTTTGAAGAATTTGAAAATTCTCTGTAACTGAAAAGTTGGAGAATGCAAGCCAGATCGAACATAGTGTTGAATAATCAAACCACTTTCGACTTTGTTCCTTTTCGGGGACGAAAAGTTTTAAGTGGGGGAGATTGTAATAACCCGTAAAATGCGAGCCAGTTTGAAATTTTTATTTTGGCAATTTTAGCGAATTTTGAATATTTAAAATAGATTATTTTAAATAAAATCAACGAGAAATTTATTTTGAATATAATTCGACGTATATATTATACGCGTCGTCGTTAGAATTTAAATATTTATATATAATTAAAAGGAATTGAAAATGGCGCGGTAGTTCGATAATTCGATTTCAAACTTTAATTTAATGTACCGGGTGCAAAACAATCCGGATATTAGTGAAACTAAAAACATTAGGATCTAATTAATAGTATCTTTCCAACGAATCCGAAGAATCGAGATTTCATTGCGGGAATCAAAAGATATGTCCAGTTGAAAATTCTGAATAGTCGCTATGGAATTCAGGCCCTTAAAAATAGACATTTTGCAAATGACCTCGGATTTCGACGAAACCACTTTTGTTGGGTCCGTGATGTCAAATTATTGCTAGGTTTCAAATTTCATAATTTTTCGAATCAATATGTGAGCGTGGCAAAAGAAAACGCGTTTGACCAGTTTTAGTTGATTTTAATCGACTGGAAATTGGCCATTTTTCAAACGGTCTCAGAATTCAACGAAACTAGTTTTGTTAGGACCGTATCGTCAATACGAAGCTTGAAAATATTTTTCTGGAATTTTTCTCGTTAATATGTGACCCCGATAATTTGAAATGTACGTTTAAAATTCAATATAGTGATTTAAATGAAAATTAAACAGAAACTGATTCAAATGGTCAAATCAGCTTGCGATACATATCCCATTGTGTTCGGAATGGGGGTAAAACGCTATGGACGACAGGCGGTGGGCCTCGTTTAGAGGTCGTATGTGAAAGTCAACTTTTTGAAAAATAATAATTAAATTAATAAAAAAAATAATCTCTTCCCCTTTAACCGTTCTGGCCCCCCCCCTTTTTCTCATATTCAGGAAAAAAAAAGAAAAAAAAACAACACAATCGAATCGAAATCGCCCCCCCCCCCCTCGATCGTTCGCCGCCGCCGCCGGAAGGGCGCGACGCCTCCGTGACTTCCCCCTCCGCTTCTTCTCCTTCCCCTGACCCTCATCTCCAAATCGCCCCCCCCTCAGACGCGAAGACCGACGCCGCCCTCCCCATCGACTTCCCCTCCGCCGCCTCCTTGAAGAGCGCGCCGCCAGCAGGCTTCCCCCCCTACCATCCTCCTCCGACGCAGGAAGAAACCCCCCCCCCTCGGATGTAAGTTTTTGTTTTTTTTTTTATTATTAATATTTTATTTTTGTTTTTATTTACAGATTAAAAACTGTTTTTATTTTAACAGTAAAAAAAACTGATTTTTGAAAAGCTTTAAAAACTGATTTTTGGTTAAAAATAAAAACTGATTTTTTTTTTACTTACTTAAAGACTCGATTTTTATGTCCTTGAAAACATGATTTTTAAAGTGAACATATGGTTTTTAAAAATAAAGCTAGGAGGTTTAAAATAAAATTTGAACTCTTTTGAAAATAAAATTTGAACTCTTTTGAAAATAAAATTAGAACTCTTTTGAAAATGAAATTAGAAATGGTTTTTAAATTTATATATAGCATTGATTTTGAAATATATAAATTTGTTAAAGAAAAATATAAACTTTGCTAAGAAAAATATATATATACCTTGTTTAGAAAAATATATTTTGTTTAGAAATATAAAAATGTACATTGTTTTAAAATTAAATTTAGCATAGGTTTTTTATATGTTGAACATCGAATTAAAAATAGGATTTTTATATGTTGAACATCGAATTAAAAATATGATTTTTATATGTTGAACTTCGAATTAAAAATATGATTTTTATATGTTGAACTTCGAATTAAAAATATGATTTTTATATGTTGAACATCGAATTAAAAATAGGATTTTTATATGTTGAACATCGAATTAAAAATACGATTTTTATATGTTGAACATCGAATTAAAAATATGATTTTTATATGTTGAACTTCGAATTAAAAATAGGATTTTTATATGTTGAACATCGAATTAAAAATATGATTTTTATATGTTGAACTTCGAATTAAAAATATGATTTTTATATATCGAACATCGAAATAAAAATATGATTTTTATATATCGAACATCGAAATAAAAATGTGATTTTTATATATTGAATAGTGAAGTAAAAATTCGATTTTTACATATGTAGTGAATACGGGCAACGAAGGTGATAAAAAGGCGAGAACGACGAAGAATTCTGCAAAAGAAGTGCCGTGGAGCTAGGATAGCTATATGTGAGAATTTCTCACCTTTCGATTTCTTTTTCTAGTTATATATATATATATATATATATATATATACTAGGATGCAGACGGTGCTTATTAGAAGCACCCGACACCCGTCCACATACCATGGACTTGTTTGTTTGGTTGTGTAGTTGGTTAGATTATTTGATTTGAATTGGGTTATTTGGTGGGCTTGAATTGATTAGAATTTGATGTGTGAATGGCGTGGGCCTTCACTAGACCGGGGATAAGGCTATGCCTCGTCCCGTTTCTAGTATCGTGCCGTTATGCCGCCGAAATTTTCTAAAATATGTTTGAAAATAAAAATATCATTTTATTGTGTAAATGAATTGAATAGAAATTCATAGGTTGAAATAAAATGTTTTATCGTTAAAAATATAATTTTTAACGTGAATGTGAATTAAATGAATAGTTATAAACAAATCGGCCGATTTGTTTGTATATACACTGATTTGACTGATATTGATTGGGTCGATAAATTTCACACATCGCCCAACTGCACAAATAAAATCTGTGTTTGATTGTTTGAAACCCCACACGGGTGTTGGGATGAAATTTGAAGTTCACTCATCCTGATTGATTAAATATGTCGATCGATTGATTGACAGGCTGTTATAAGCGTTAGATATCTATATTTGATGCTTATACAGTGTAGTGCACTTTGGTTGATGGTTGATTATTTTTCAATGCTATTATACATGTGTTGTATGAAAATCCATATAATTAACTTTATATGGTACTTGATTGGGCCTCATTCCAGTTTTAAAATAGAAATATTTGAAATAGAAATATTCGAAATGGAATATTTGAAAATATCAATATATGAAGCCGTGTTGATTAGATTGACGCCATTTTGACGTGAACGATATTTATATCGATTTTATTCATTTTAAAATGATTATTAAGAAATGAATTGAATTGAAAACGATTTCGAAATGAATTGAATTGAAAACGATTTCGAAATGAATTGAATTGAAAATGATTTCGAAATGAATTGAATTGAAAACGATTTCGAAATGAATTGAATTGAAAACGATTTCGAAATGAATTGAATTGAAAACGATTTCGAAATGAATTGAACTGAAAACGATTTCGAAATGAATTGAATTGAAAACGATTTCGAAATGAATTGAAATTTGAATTGAATAGAAAGGAATTTTAAAACGAATTTATAAAGAAGAATTCAATTTTGATTTGAATTGAAAAGGAAGTTGAAATGACTTTTGAAACGAATTTAAAACTATTTATATAATTCGTTTTAAATAGAAATCGACGAAATATATTATATATATATTATATATATAATATAATGGCCTGAATAGAACGCGCCGCGCCGCGGCAGTTCGCGAATTTCGACCATTGATTTCAAACGGACATTACGGGAGATCCGACCGTCGGATTCTTCTAAAACCAGAACCATTGGGTTCGTATCGAAGAGAGCTTTCTAACGAATGTGAGAAATTAGAAATCTAACGGTTGGATTTGGAATTATGTCCAAATCAAATTTGAAAAAGGTCGCTGTAAGTGCAGTTCGATGGCCATTGGTGGAAATCGACTGTACGGGCCTTGATAAAATTATTAAAAATAGTAATAATTTGTGTAAAATCATAAGAAATGATTTGTGAAGATTTGGGATGAAAAACTCCATATTTGAAAAGATAAAAATAGATTTTTATCGAAATGAACTAGTTTTGAACTAGAAATATAATTCTATTTATTTTTAAATAAATAAATTGAATTTGAAAAAGGGTTTTAAAAATAACCAGAATTTCCAATGATTGCATTGGAGTGGATTTGAATCGAAATTGTCTTCGGAATATTTCGATGTTGGAATTCGTGATTATACAGATGTTGTTATGGGAATTTGAAAGATATACATTTATATCATTATTTCAATACGACATTTGTTAATCGTAGAATTTGATATTGAATACAAGCCGATATATTTTCTATTCAGAGCCTTGTATTGAATATCAAATGTGATTTGGGTTTGTCGTGAATGGTGTCTTCACTAACACTGTTCTTGAACCCAGTTGTGAAAAGATTAAATCTTTTTATTTGGATTTAATGAAGTGTACCAATTAAATGAGATTTCATTGGAATTGAATTGATATTGATTTTTGGTTTTATCGTGAACAGTGTTTTAAATAACACTCGTTCTTTAACCCGATAATTAATGAATGTGATTATTGGGTTTATCGTGAACTGTGTTTTTAAATGACACTGATTCTTTAACCCAGAGAAATATTAAAACTAAGTGGAGTTTTAATGAATCTTTAATTAGATCGAAAAGATCGAGAATGGAGTATCACCAGTTTTACTCCAGGCGATAGTTAAATCTTTAATTAGATTTGAACGTGAAATGGTAATTGAATTTACCAATAACACCGTGGTGTTAGATATGAAGTATAACCAGTTTTACTTCATGGGATGAATAGGTTGGGATTGGGAAATAAAATAAATGATTTCTTCGGTGTGGTTCGCTAATCCCGACTAGTTTGAATTGATATTCAAAAGAGATTAAAGAATAAATTTAAAGAATTTATCTTGGATAAAATTAATGGGAACTTTTCCCAAAGTAAAGGAATATTTGAATAAAAGAATATTCTGAATTGGAATGAGGCGTATGTTGTGTTTGTGTAACACTTTTATAATATATACGCGAGTTATTCAGAAAGATCGGGTTTATCCCATTCTGAATAACTGATTCGACGTGGTGTCGAAGATGAAGGCGATGGTCGAAGACCGGAAGTCTTCACGTCGTTTGGGTGATTACTGATGATCTTGATTGGGCTATACACCCAAGAAGATGGAAACAGTTGGTGATCGTCCAGACGTACTTGGAGATCGATGGATATGCAGGGTACTAGGTGCCTTCGGTTTCGTTCAGCCCCAGAACGGACTTGTAAATGGACTGTGTGTCTGACATTGGATTTTAGTCCGTGTGATTGATCTCTATTAAATATATATCTGTTTGGCGGCGGAGAATTTATTCTCTTGCTTAACGCCCTTCTCTGAGACGTACGAGCTCAGGGGTTATATATTGATGGATATCAAACGCATGGAGTGAATTGCCTGTGTGGCACGCCTAAGTGGCAATTGATCAAGGCTTCTGTTGAAAAGCAAAGTCTTGTGGTGATGATCAAAGCACAGCCTGTGTGGCACAGCTTTGTGTAACGTGAATTCGCGAGTTTCACACACGGTATGAACTAAAAACGGGAGAAGGACCTCAGGGAGGACTTGCGTTTCTTTCTAGTTAGAAGTGGCGTCAGTGGTTTTACACGCCCTGACGAGTTTGACTTATGTGGTTGTTGCTGTTGCGAGGCGCCTCGGTTATATCGGTTTCGGCCGATGCATTCTGGTCGGCAGACGGACCAGACTTACGCCCCATAGGGTGGGGAAACGTAGTGTTCAGGCATAATAATCCACATCGGTGGACCGGCCCTGACGATCTAAAGGGTTGATGCGTTCTGATCCTGTGGCTCGGGCTAGAGAGTCACGAATCGGTTGAGGACTATCTTTTGCCTCGGTTCATACCATAAATGATAACCCAGCTTCCAATACGACATTTGCGGTTTTATTTGTAAACCTATATATGGCGACATAGTGGCATGGGACGCTCATGCCGCCTATGATTGATACTTATGATTTAAAGTTGTTTTATACACTATGCACTTATAATAGTATCAAATAATGTGTTTTAAACGTATCAAGCATGCTTTGGCTGTTATAAGGTAAAAACCCTATCCTCCGGCTTGCGTTGCATTGTGTGATGGGACCTGGGTCTTATAACAGCTTCATTTTTCTTTATTTAGCATTGCGCTGTTTGTTTTATGCACTGGTATTCTTGGGAGGAAACCCGTTCCGTGTTATACGGCGTGGTCCCTTGATTTACCTAACTTTAAAATAAAGATTAACTGTTTTAGTTCTCACACCAGTCACATGACTGACCTGGAGTTTATTGTTTTAACCTAAACTCTGGGTGCCCCTATTTTGACACGGGCAGCTAGTAGTTTTGGTTTTGCAGATTTATATTCACAGGATCCTGGTTTACAGCTGGAACGATATCCGAAAAGCTTTGTATCCGTATATCTCCTTCTAGTTGTGTATTGCATTATTTTCCGCTGTGATGTATTTAAATGTAATTTGAATCTCTGATGTTTCTGTGTAATATATATTCATTTATACTCTGTATTTTCTTGTAATCTGATGCATTGTTGTAATATACAATGAAATGTTCTTCTGTATGTGTTCTGTATGTGGCTTGTTCTCGAACTATCCGACGCTTTCCTTTACGAGGAAGTCACGGGTCGTTTCAATTATTGCTCAACCCGTAGCCTGTATATCCTCAATCTAAGTCCAATTTTGACAAAAACTTCGCCAATCGACAGTGTCGATGAAAATCAACTCATCTAATTCATCCAATGCAACAATAAGGATGTCATGAAATCACAAACAACATGAATATGACGATTTTCACCAAAATTATTCAAATTTCACCAAAATCATGATAAATGAACGTATGGACTAAATTATGGATCTAACTTGCATAAACATATGAAAAATATATGGAAATTACCGGTTTTAATTTGCTAAATTAGATCCTATGGCGAATCATATCAAAATAAACTTACCATGATGTAGATCTAAGAGAAAACAAATTGAACATTATAAAATTAAGATCACACAACTCATATACTTGATTAAATTCGCGTGAGAGATGCATATCACTCACCAATTCTCCAAAATAACCCAAAAACAATGAATTTTGATTCCGAACAGGGAAGAATTTGCTCTAAAATCTTCGATTCAATGAACTCTCTCTTGGAATGGCATAGATCTAGCTTCAAGCAATGTAGATCTTCGATTCTCTAAGCTTTAATGATGGAAAGGTGAAGAAAATGGAGGAACGGAGGACCACAAGCTCTTCCAAAATGAGAGAATGGAGAAAGTAAATTATTCTCCATGCTTCCTACCCCCTATTTATAGCCTCCATCAACCCACTAATGGGCCTCCCCAAATCAGCCCATTATGGCTTTATAAACCTGAATAACAACCATAAAACCTTAAAACAACGATTCCTCCCAAATAGCTGAACCAAATCTTTAATGTAGTCACTCTACGGAAACGGAAACATCATTTCCTTTCCAATGGAGTAGGTCTCAACACCTGATTTGATCCGAGTCAAAAGTTATACCCTGTACAAGACTGACAGAGGAAAAATGGTCACAGAAAAAATTGGTAAAAATTATGGACATATATCACATCCCCAAAAACCACATATTAAAATATGAGAATGATCCAACCCTCAGGGAATAAAATAAAAATATTTTACGATCCTTTGATACATAAAATGTGGGCTGTTACAAGAATATTCATATTCCAAATAAAAAATAACATCAACAATGTTATTAATCACAAAAAATGGATTGCCTCTAGGGCATAAACTCTAACACACTAATGATGTGTCTTCAATTAAACTGCATATGAGAATTGTAAAAACCCATAACTTCCCCGTTGAGGAAAGCGCGGATAGTTCGAGAACATGCCACAACAGAACGCAGACGGAAGAACATTTTATTGTTATTACAACAATTCCATCAGAATACAAGAATATACAGAGTATAAATGAATACTACACAGCAATATCAGAGATTTAAATTACATTTAAATACATCGCAGCGGAAAATAATACAATACACAACTAGAAGTAATACACGGATACAGCTTTCCGAGTATCGTTCCAGTTGTAAATCAGGATCCTGTGAATATAAATCTGCAAAACCCAAACTACTAGCTGCCCATGTCAAAATATGGGCAACTAGAGTTTAGGTTAAAACAATAAACTCTAGGTCAGTCATGGGACTGGTGTGAGAACTAAAACAGTTATTACACTTTATTTTAAAGTTAGGTAAATCAAGGGACCACGCCGTATAACACGGAACGGGTTTCCTCCGAAGAATACCAGTGCATAAAACAAATAGCACAATGCTAAATAAAGAAAAATGAAGCTATTATAAGACCCAGTTCCCATCACACAATCCAGCGCAAGCCGGAGGAAAGGGTTTTTACCTTATAATAGCCAAGAATGCTTGATACGTTTAAAACAGATTATTTGATACTATTATAAGTGCATAGTGTATAAAACAACTTCAAATCATAAGTACCAATCATAGACGGCATAAGCTTCCCATCCGACTATGTCGCCATACTAGGCTCTACAAATAAAACCGCAAATGTCACGTATTTGGAAATTGGATTTCCATCTATGAACCGAGGCAAAAGATAGTCCTTACCGATTCGAGACGCTCTAGCCCGTGTCTCAGGACCCAGACTCAGGTGGACCCTTGGATCCTTAGGGTCGGTCCACCGATGTGGATTAAAATACCTGAACATGCGTTTCCCCGCCCTATGGGGCGTAGGTGAGCCAACTAAATGACTCCATCGGACCCGGATCGTCCGATCAAACCGAGGCGCCTCGCAATAGCAACAACCACATAAGTCAAACTCGTCAGGGCATGTAAAACCACTGACGCCACTTCTAGCTAGAAATAAACGCATGCCCTCCCTGACGTCCTCTCCCGTTTTTGGTTCACAACCGGGTGTAAGGCTCGCGAATCAACGTTACACAAAGCTATGCCGCACAGGCCGTGCTTTGATCATCACCACAAGACTTTGCTTTTTAACAGAAGCCTTGATCAATTGCCACTTAGGAATGCCACACAGGCAATTCACTCCATGCGTTTGATATCTATCAACATATAACCCTGAGCTCGTGCGTCTCAGAGAAGGGCGTTAAGCAAGAGAATAAATTCTCCGCCGCCAAATAGATATATATTTAATAGAAATCAATCACACAGACTAAAATCCAATGTCAGACACACAGTCCATTTACAAGTCCGTTCTGGGTCTGAACGAAACCGGAGGCACCTAGTACCCCGTATATCCATCGATCTCCAAGTTCGTCTGGACGATCACCAACTGTTTCCATCCTCTTGAGTGTACAGCCCAATCAAGATCATCAGTAATCACCCAAACGACGTGAAGACTTCCGGTCTTCGACCACCGTCTTCATCTTCGACTTATCGTCGTGTCAGTTATTCAGAATGGGATAAACCCGGTCTTCCCGAATTACTCGCATATAATTTAAATAAGTGTTACACAAACACAACATACGCCTCATTCCAATTCAGAATATTCTTTTAACCCAATATTCTTATACTTTGGGAAAGGTTCCCGTTAATTTTATCAAAGATAAATTCTCCAAATTTATTCTTTAATCTTCTTTTGAATATCAACTCAAACTAGTCGGGATTAGCGAACCACACCGGAGTAATCATTTATTTTATTTCCCAATCCCAACCTATGTATCCCATGAAGTAAAACTGGTAATACTTCATATCTAACACCACAGTGTTATCGGTAAATTCAATTACCATTTCACGTTCAAATCTAATTAAAGATTTAACAATCGCCTGGAGCAAAAATGGTGATACTCCGTTCTCGATCTTTTCAATCTAATTAAAGATTCATTAAAACTCCACTTAGTTTTAATCTTTAACTGGGTTAAAGAATCAGTGTCATTTTAAAACACGGTTCACGATAAACCCAAAATCACATTCATTAATTATCGGGTTAAAGAATAAGTGTCATTTAAAAAACTGTTCACAATAAACCCAAAAATCAATACCAGTTCAATTCCAATTAAATATTATTTAATTGGTACACTTCATTAAATCTAAATAAAAAGATTTAATCTTTTCTCAACTGGGTTCAAGAACAGTGTTAGCCAAGACACCATTCACGACAAACCCAAATCACATTTGATATTAAATACGAGGCTCTGAATAGAAAATATATCGGCTTATATTCAATATCAAATTTTAGGACCAACAAATATCGTATTGGAAATAACGATATATATACATATCTTTCAAATTTCCATAACAACGTCTGTATGATCACGAAATCCAACATCGAAATATTCCAAAGACAATTTCGATTCAAACCTATTCCAATTCAATTATTGGAAATTTTGGTTATATTTCAAAACCATTTTCAAGTCAATTTATTTATTTCAAACATAAATAAATTATTATTCTAGTTAAAAACTAGTTCATTTCGATAAAAATCTATTTTTATCTTTTCAAATATGGAGTTTTTCATCCCAATTCTTCACAAATCATTTCTTATGATTTGACACAAACTATTACTATTCTTAATAATTTTATCAAGGCCCGTATAGTCGATTTCCATCAATGGCCATCGAACTGCACTTACAGCGACCTTTTCCGAATTTGATTTGGACATAATTCCAAATCTAACCGTTAGATTTAAAATTTCAAATATCTGTTAGAAAGCTCTTTTCGATACGAACCCAACGGTTCCGGTTTTAGGAGAATCCGACGGTCGGATTTAGAAGTCAATGGTCGAAATTGGCGAAGTACCGCGGCGCGTTCTATTCAGGCCATTATATTATATATATAATATATATAATATATACTTCGTCGATTTCAATTCAAAACGTGCTTTATAAATCGTTTTTAATTCATTTTCAAAACGGTTTCAACTTCATATTCAATTTCAAATCAAAATTGAATATTCTAATATAAATTTGTTTTAAATTCATTTCAAATTGATTTCAATTCAAATCGATTTTGAATTCACTTTCAGTTTGTTTTCAATTCAATTCAATTTCAATTCGAATTCGTTTATATTCAATTTCAATTCGAATTCATTTATATTCAATTTCAATTCGAATTCATTTCTATTCAGTTTCAATTCGAATTCAATTCTTTTCAAAATATCAGATTTTGAAATCACTTTTGATATTCATTATAAAATGAATAAAATCGATATAAATATCGTTCACATCAAAATGGCGTCAATCTAATCAACATGGCTTCTTATATTTCTATTTTCAAATATTCTATTTCAAATATTTCTTTTTCAAATATTTCTATTTCAAAACTGGAATGAGGCCCAATCAATTACCATATAATGTTAATTATATGGACTTTCTACAACACATGTATACAATAACAACGACGAATAATCAAGCATCATCCAAAGTGCATTCTACACTGTATAAGCATCGAATATAAATATTCAACGCTTATAGCAGCCTGTCAATCAATCGATCGACATACAACTAATTATTGGGATTAGTGTACGTCAAATATCATCCCAATACCTGTGTGGGGTTTCAAACAATTAAACACAGATTTTATTTGTGCAGTTGGGCGATGTGTAAAATTTATCGTCCCAATCAATATCAGTCAAAGATGTGTATATAAACAAATCGTTCGATTTGTCTATATTAATTTATTTCATTTCATATACACGTCAAAAATTCTATTTTTAGCTATAAAATATTTTTAACTATATAAATATTTTATTTCTTTTCACATCACATCACACAATCAACTACACATCAAAATCAAACCAACAAGCATACAAGCCGTCCATGGTCTGTGGACGACGGGTGTCAGGTGCTACTAATCATCGTCTGCATCCTAGTATATATATTTCAACTAGAAAAATTAAATTGAAAGGTGAGAAGTTCTCACAGAATTGCTAATCCAATGCCACGACTCTTCTTAGGTAGAAATCTTCGCCGTTTCTTCTTTCATCACTTTCGTCATCCGTATTCACTACATATACAAAAATCGAATTTTTACTTTGCTATTTAATATATAAAAATTGAAATTTTACTTTGCTATATGGATAAAAATCACATTTTTATACCGCTACTCTATAGGTAAAAATCCTATTTTTACACCGCTATTCTCTCTATGAAGATTTCGTCTTTTCAAATACAAAGATTTCATTTTTCTTCTTCTACAATATAAAAGATTATATTTTTTTCATCTTCTACAATATAAAAGATTAAATTTTTATCCTTCTACAATATAAAATAAAACTGAAATTAATCTAGAAACTGATTTAATTAAATAAATTTACCTTATCTTTGAGGTGGGGAGGGTTTCACTACTACGTTTGACGAGGGGGTTCTTTGCAGGTGGTCAGAGGATAGGCGGAGCAGTGGTGGAGGCGGTCGGAGGGCCCAGGAGAGGAGGTTGCGCGGTCAGCAGCAGGGGGGTAGTCGCGATCGACAGCTAGATGGAAGGGGGGTCGATCTCCGGCGGCGCAGGTGTGTGGGCGTGAGGCTCGGCGGTGGCTCGAGGGACCAGGGCGGCAGCACGATCCGTTTTCTTTTTTTTTCTTTTCTTTTTTTTTTCATTGAAAAACTGAAATCGCGGGGGGGGGGGGGGGGGGGGGTGGCCTGGAGTATAGAGAGAAGGGGGAGTGGAGAATATAATAATATATTTTTATTATTATTTAATTTATTTTTCAAAAATTAACCGTTTATTTCGAACATGAAACGAGACCCACCGACTGTCGTCCTTAGCTTATTACCCCCATTCCGAACACAACGGGATATGTATCGTAAGTTGATTCGGTCGTTTCGATCAGTTTCCGTCAAAATCAACATATAACTCTATATATTGAATTTGAACGCGCATTTCAATTTACCGGGGCCACATATGAACTCTAAAAATTTCAGAAAAATATTTTCTAGCTTCGTATTGACGATACGGTCTTAACAAAACTAATTTCGTCGAATTCTGAGACCGTTTGAAAAATGGCCATTTTCCAGTCGATTAAAATCAACTAAAACTGGTCAAACGCATTTTCCTTTGCCACGCTCACATGTTGATTCGAAAAATTATGAAATTTGAAACCTAGCAATAATTTGACATCACGGATCCAACAAAAGAGGCTTCGTCGAAATCCGAGGTCGTTTGCAAAATTCCCATTTTTAAGGGCCTGAATTCCATAGCGACTATTCAGAATTTTCAACTGGACGTATCTTTTGATTCCCGCTATGAAATTTCAATTTTTCGGATTCGTTGGAAAGATATCATCAATTAGATTCTATTATTTTTGGTTTCGCTAAATTCCGGTTTATTTTGCACCCGGTACATTCAATTGAAGTTTGAAATCGAATTATTGAATTACCGCGCCATTTTCAATTCCTTTTATAATTATATAAAATTATTTATATTCTAACGACGACTTATATAATATATACGTTCGATTTCTATTGAAAATAAATTTCTCGTCGTTTTTATTTAAAATAATTTATTTTAAATGATCAAAATTCGCTAAAATTGCCAAAATAAAATTTTTAAACTGGCCCAGATTTCCGGGTTATTACAAGAATGTTGCTTACACTAGCTTCAAAAAGAATCCTTGATAATGAACCAAAATAAAGCTGTGTGATTGGACATTAAGATATCACACACATGCGCTAGCTAATAAATGAACCAGGCTAAGTTGTATATATAAGGGGTAATATGACATCCCTCTTTTCGAGCACCCCTTTTGCACCCCCAACGAGAGCCACTCATTTACATTTAAATAATGTGTGAGTGAGAGAGAGTTACTGAGAGGAGAGAGAATAATGTTTGTGGTGGTGGAAATTAGGGACTAAAGGGTGCTGCACTATTTGGGGTGCTATATATATATATATATATATATATATATATATATATATATATATATATAAGAAAAGTCTATTTAGACACAATTGGTGACACAAGTGATCTTGGAGCATTGGTTGTAGACGCATGTAGAATTATCAAATCATCCTGATTTGTAGAATGAGAAAACCATAGGAAAGATAACAGAACTGGAAAAGCAAAAAGCTACAAGGTAACTTTGAGAAAAAAATTAGATGGTTGAAATTTCATAAATAAAAATTCCCTATAGTGAAATAAATGCAGCAACGGCAGTAGCAATTGTTGGAAACGTGTATGAACCTTGTAGCAAACACTAATGGTTTATATGAATCAAACACACAAACTCTCCCTCTTTTATTCCGTATAAGTACAATAATGAAATATTATTTTCTTTTCGTACAAATTGGCTATAACATTTTATCATTATCATTTTAAATCTTCAAATGTCTTTCTTTTTCTCTCCTGTTGTTTTGTTTTTCACTTTGGTACATAATTAACACACTTAGAAGTTGCATATGTATAGGCCATACATTCCTGTTGATTGGCATCATTGCTTACATCATTGTCCACTTCTTATATTAATGTAGCCACCTTATTTTAAGGCTTTGAACATGGAACAACCACCCCTTTTAAATTCATATTCACTTAGTCCATGTTTTACACCACAAACGTTTTCTGCATGCATTGTTCATAAATAATATAAGATATTATGCCAACTTTATTTCCAGGATGTCTTGGAGAGTTTGAAAACTTTAACACTCCCCTTAGAACTCGACTTACCATTCCGAGCTTCTATTTCATTTTATGAAATATCTACAATTTCAATGGCTTCGTAAAGATATCTCCTAAATTTTCTTCTGTTCTACAATGTACTAACTCCACAATTTTATTGTTCACCTATTCTCAGATAAAATGATATTTAATATTGATGTGCTTGCTACGACTATGTGACACTGGATTCTTTGCGAAAGAAATAATGGATTTATTAACCACCTAAGTAGTAACTAGATCATCCTTTGCAAGATTTAACTTGCCCAATATGTAGCCTAGCTACATAGCTTGACATGTTGTTGCTGCAGCTGCAATACACTCTGGCTTACACGTCGAGAGAGCAACTGTATGCTGCTTCTTTGACCACGAAAATAGCGCCTAACCAATATGAAAAGCATATCCTGAAGTGCTTCTCCTATCATCCAAGTCACCACCGTAATTAGTGTCTAAGTAGCCAACTGATTTTGAATTCTTTGAATAGGTCTAAAACAGCTATATCAGTCCATATTTTCAGAACCAATTTAAAATTTTGATTTAGGCCATTTTAAGGAATATGCGAATAGAAATTGGTTATTTTTGCTAAATAAAATTTGAGAATAATTTTATAATTAGTTTTTATCTTTTATTTGACTAAAAATAAATTCAGTAAAATTTTCAATTGATTTAAAAGCTTTTCTCGCAAATTTTGAAAATTCTATGTTTAAAATCAATACATGGCCTTTAAAAATTTAAATTTTGCATATGAGCTCAGAATTCGACAAATTTTTTTTTCTGGATTCGCAATGATAAATTATTGTTGAGTTCCAAAAGGTGCGTCAAATGGAGTTAGTATGTGGCCGAGCAAGCAAAAACAGTTCAGGGAAAAACTGGCATTCATTTTACAAAGGAACATTATGCATACGATCTCAGAATTTGATTCCCTTTTTTTCTGGATTTGTATTGTCAAATAATGGTTAAATCCAAAAAGCCATAATTTTTTGATTTAGCATGTGGGCGTGCAAGAAGAAAAGGTACGCTACAATCGCATTTTTGAAGCTAATTTGAGTAGTTTTACAAAAGAATATTATTGAGACGACCTCGAAATTTGATGAACCTTTTTTATTAACTCCATAGCTTCGAATAAAGGTAAGATTCCAAAGTTCATGATTTTTAGAATCAGTATGTGGCTAGTGCGTGATTTTACAGTGGAAAAATAGTCACTGTTTTGACTTTAAAAATTCGCTGTTTGGGCATAAAGACTTAGAATTTGACGAAACCAGTTTTGTTACGTCTGTAATATCAGAACGTTGCTTTATGTCTATTTTCAACAAAAACGGAGTCCGTCGGTGACCACATGGATTTTCAAATGATGAAAATTAGCGATATTTGAGTATAATAAAATATAAATTTAATAAAAAAATATTTTGGCTCCGCTATAAAAGATTCTAAACACTTCTAAACCTAACTCAAAGTCCTTATTCAGCCATAACTCCTCTTTCTTCAAAAACATGAAAATCCACTTCTTAGAAAAATCAAAACAATTCAAATACAAAACTATAAATCGCAAAATAAATATTTATGTGATCCTTATGAGAAGTTCTTCAATTTGATATGCATTTCAGTGGGGTTCATCATATTTTTGGTCGTTGCTTTCAATGCAGCGTGCGAGTTTGGCAGCCTAGGGCTTGAGATTTTGTAAATTATAAGCAACGATGTGCGATTTGGTTATTATATTTTGATTCGTGGTAGGAATTGTGAGTTATATGTGAAGTCTGAGCCGAAACGGTGATAAAAAGTGTTAAGAAAATAAAGGGGGCAGTGGACGTTTGACAGTAGACGTGATTTTTAGGGAAGCTTGAGTTTGAGATTCATGGTGTTGAGATTGTAGAGGAGAAGAACAGAATAACAACGGTGTTTACGGTTTGTGATTTCATGTAGAAACGAAGGAGAAAGAGGTGGAGGAAGCTTGCATGAAAATAACATGGGAGGAGCTGTGCGTGAGTTTTCTATAGGAGGGAGAAGATGAGCAAAGAGATTAAAGGGTTGATTAAGGTAATTAATTAATTTATATGTTAAGTTAATCACATATACATGTACATGAAACTTTTAAAAAGCATAACTTTTTCATACGAACTCGGAATTCAGCGAAACTGGATCCGTTGGAACCGTATCGACGAGAGCATCGCAATAAAATAGATTTAGAGAGATTTGGAGCTCGTCTCAATTTTTGGTGAAGGAAAATGTCATATTTGATCAATCGATCGTTTGGCGATATTTAGCTACAAACCAATCAAGGTGAGAACTCCTTCTCACTCAAAATTGTTTATTCATTTTATTATATTCATGTAAAAAATAATATATAAAATTGCCAGTGTAGATTTCTATTAGTTTTAATCACTATAAATTGCATACGGTGTCTGTCAGTTCACTTCTCTCGTCCACAAACCATCGACGATTTAATTGGCTGTATTTTGTGTTGATTTGATTGATGAAATGTTTAACATATTAAAAATAATGTTAATATTAATATGGTAGTTGAAATTAAATTATAAATATTTTTTATAATTTAAACAGTGAAAATTAGTTAAATAGAAAATAATTCAAACCAAACTAGAATTGGTTAAATTTATTAACCAATGATTTATTTAAACAGACGTTATTGTTTGAAAACCCCACACGGGTATTGGGATGATATTTGATATACACTAATCCTAATATTTAGTTGTACGTCGATCGATGGGTTGACGGTCTGTGATGAACGTTATTTATTTATTTTAACTCTCACACAGTTGTAAATTTCACTTTGGATATGAATGGACTGTGTAATGATTATTTATCATTATTTTTTGTACATGTAATGTATGAAAACCATATAACTGAAATTATATGGTAATTGATTGAGTCGCATTCGAATTCAGAAATAAAATAATATTTCAATGAAAAGAATATTTTAATGTAAAAGAATATTTTAATGTAAAAGTACATTAAAATAAATCAATATAATACATCAACTTTTATATTCCTACCTGGAATCTTTACATAACTTTAATGGCGGAAACAAATCAATATAATACATCAACTTTCTCTCATCAAAATCAATCGATTAATACATCTTCATCCTTAGATAAATCACATTCAAATGTAACTTTAAAGCCTTCATCAACTTCAGATCTGGCTTCGGATCTGTGCAATCGGAAGCTTGAGTTTGTGCAACCGGCGTCGAATAATGTTTTTATTCCTGAAAGTATATTCAACAAATATGAGATCTCATGGAAGAATACTACAGCTTTGATTCCGATCCATTTTAGGTTATCTACTATAAAACTAAAGGAATATGTCTCAAAAGTTTGGAAGCCCATTGGTACTTTTAATGTTCATGTAACTCCTAGTTTTAATTTTGTCGTTCAATTTGATCTTAAAGAGGATTTTGATAGACTTACAAAGTGTTCAACATACTCTTACTTTGGTAGATTATTATTTGTTGAGATTTGGCACCCTGGCTTTGATTTTAACAGTAAACAAAGTTCAATGGCTCAGATCTGGGTAAGATAATTAGATCTACCTTTATAGTTGTGGACAAATGAAGCTATTCAAATGATTGCTAGTTTTATTTCAAAACCCCTCTTGGTTGATGTAAATACAACTAAGAAAAAATACGCGAAATATGCTAGATTTTAATTTTAGTGGACACCTCAACACAGCTCAAAACTGAAATACCTATCCATATGCATAATGCTCATAATTTAATAATACCAGTTGAGTATGAATTTGAACCTCTGAAATGTCTTCAATGCTATATATTTGGTCACGATGATGAATGCCATGAAGAATCCTCAGATCCATGATGGAAACCTCCTGACATTCATATTGAAACTCAAAATAATGCATTAAAATCTCAAAATGATATTTCTATATCTCAAAATGATATGCCCGATACTCAAAGGAATGGAAATTCAAATAATATTGAATACCTAGTACCTGGCCAATCTCAACCTTTAAATCCTTTTGAATTTAATGATGATCTGAACCCTTCTAAATTTCCAGAAACTCTGATTCCTGACATGTTAAATAATGTTGCTGATCATATAGAGGAGTTAGAATAAAGCAAAAATCAGGCTAAAGGAAAGTAAGTTGAATTTTCATATTTAGTTGACAAAAATGAAAATTATTTGCAAAGTTCAAAACCTAAAAACCCTATTCCTGCTAAAAGAGCTACGAGGAGTTCTTCATCTATTAATGACACTGATTTCTTGGAATGTTAGGGGTATGAATACATCTTTTCGTATGAAAGAAGTATTCACACTCCTAAATAAGACTAAATCAACTATGGTTGGTTTAGTTGAAACTAAACAATCTTCAAAAAATTTGGTGTTATTTTCTTCTTTATTACCTAATGATTGGAAATATTTGACAAATAATTCTGTTTTGAGTTCAGGTAGAATCTTTCTAATTTGGGATTCAAGTGTTTGGCATTTAGATATGGTCCCTTTCTCTCCTCAGCATTTGATAGTGAAGGCATTTAATAAAGGTGGATTTATGATGTTTTTCACAGTTATATATGGAACTAATACTTTTGCAGAAAGATTAGTTCTCTGGAAAACTCTTGTTAGAGAATCGATTTCTTATTCAAATGCTTGGATTTTAATGGGGGATTTTAATAATCCTTTATCACCAAATGATAAGAAAGGAGGAGCTCCAATTCCATATGAGCATATAAGAGAATTCCAAATTTTTTTAATCCAAACAGGTTTGACAGAGTTAAAGCCTTTGGGATTTAATTTTACTTGGATAAGAAGAGGATTTGCTACTAACATTGATAAAATTTTGGTGAATAATGTATGTCTACATCAGTTTCTCAATATGAAAGCTCTTTCTTTTTCAAAAAAAATCAAATGATCATAATCCTATTCTATTGGATCTTATTCCTACACAAGAAATTAGGGGATTCCCTTTTAGATATAGAAATGATTGGTGTTGCTATGATGGTTATTTTGATGCAATTCAAAGTGGTTTAAATTCTAATGTTTGGGGTTTTCATAGTTATCAGTTTCAGCAGAAACTAAAAAACTGTAAAATAGAACTTAAAAACTGGAATAATATCAGAAGTAGAATTGATTCTAACCTCACACTAGCAGAACAGAAAGTTTCTCTTCTAGAATATGATGTGGATTTGCATCCTGAGGACCTTAATTGGATGATGACTATCTGCATGCTAAAAGAGATTTTCAAAATGTTCAATTTATGTTTTTTAAAGGTTTAAAACAGCAAGCAAAAATTTCTTTGCTTCAACAAGGAGATACAAACTCTAAATTTTTCTATTCACATAATAGAAGATATTTCAACCAGATTCTAGCTCTGATTGATTCAAATGGTAATCTGCTGTATAAACCTGATTACATAGAAACTGAAGCTATTGATTAATTTTCTTCTATGTTTAATGGTTCTAGTTCATCTCGATTTCCAAGTTTTCAGCCAGTTTCATTTATAAATGATCAGGGTCAAAGAAATTTAGTGAGGAATATTGAACTTGATGAAATAAAAGAAGCTTTATTTTCTATCCATGATGAGTCTAGTCTAGGTCCAGATGGTATTAGTGTTAAATTTTTTAAAGTGCATTGGGAATTTATAAAATTTGATTTGTTGAAGGCTATATCAGATATTTTTCAGTCAGGGAAAATTCCCAAATCTTTAAATCATACGTTTATAACACTAATACCAAAAAATGACAGACCATCAGAAATTTCTCATTATAGGCCCATTTCATGTTTTAATGTCTATTACAAAAAAAATTCAAAAATTTTATGTAATAGACTGAAACCTCTCCTCCCTTTTCTGATTGCTGAAAATCACAGTGCATTTATGAAGGGAAGAAATATTGGGGATAATATTTTACTTGCACATGAACTTTTGAGGGATTTCAGGAAATCAGTCATGCAAAAATGAGTGTTAATTTAGATCTACAGAAGGCATATGACAGAGTGAATAAAGAATTTATTTGTTATGTGATGGAGTGTATGCATTTTCCTACTCACTTTATAAATTTGGTCTATGAATGTATAGCAACAACAACATTTTCTATAATGATTCAAGGAGTTCCAAAGGGTTTCATTTCATCTACAAGAGGAATAAGACAAGGAGATCCTCTTTCTTCTTATTTATTTGCTCTAGCTATGCAATATTTTACATTTCTTATGGATGAAGCTATCATTTCTAATGCTTTTCAGCCAAGCAGTCAAGTCCAGCCTGTGATTTCTCATTTATTATATGCAGACGACCAACTGGTTTTTCGGAAATCTTCATGTCAAAATGCAAACAGTCTAAAGATGATTTTTCAGAAGCTCAACATGTTTGCAGGTTTGAATGTTAATGCTACAAAAACTAAGATATTTTTTAGTAATTCAGTTTTAAATCATTCAGAAATAAGGACTATTCCGGGTTTTGATCAAGGTACATTGCCAGTTAAATACCTAGGAGTCCCCTTATCATCTAATTATCTGCATTATTCTGAGTGTAATTCACTGATTCAAAGAGTACTGAGCAGGATTCAAGGTTGGGAGACTAAATTACTGAGTTTTGCAGGTCGTGCAGAGCTTATCAATTCAGTAATAACCCCAGTCATTTTATATTGGCTACTTATATACCAAATTTCGGAGTACACTTTGGATAAATTCCAGTCCTTATGTGCAGATTTTTGGGGGGGGGGGGACTGCACATAAAGTAGCGTGGTTTACATTATGTAAACCTAAGAATGAAGGGGGAATTGGTTTGAAGAAATTTTCTGACCTAAAAATAGTTGCATGTGTAAAAGTGTTATGGAATTTTTTATCTAATTCATCCTTATGTAGTAGATGGATTCATAACAGATATTGTAAAAAAGATTTTTTCTGGTCAATGACTAGTGATCCAAATGCATCAAGTACACGGAAATCAATTCTGAAATTAAGATCAAACTCAAGGCAATTATTTAATAGGAAAATATTCAGAGGGGAAAATACTTATCTATGGTTTGATCCATGGATTAATTGCAAATGTTTGGTGGATCTTCTTGGATATGACAGACTTCAAATTATTGGGCATCCTGAGTAAAAAGTGGATATGATTTTTAGAAATGAGGCTTTCCATCCTGAATTCACCCTGCAACGAGAGAATTACTTGAAGAAATTAGCTCAATTCCAATTCATACTAATCAAAGACAGGATGTTTATGAATGGTGCGAAGGAGGTGATTTCTCTTTTCATAAAACATGGGAGTATATAAGAGTGAAGGACACATCTGATAATTCATTTTCAGTGGTACGGCATAAGAATAATAGTAGAAGAATGTCCTTTATTTCTTATTTAGCAGTACTAGGAAGATTAAATACTAAAGACCGACTGCTTCATTTCAGTTCAGTGTAGAATATCATGTGTCCTTTGTGTGATAATCAACCCGAATCAATTTCACATTTATTTTTTCAGTGTGATTATTCTTCTTATATATGGAAAGCAATGAAAGGAAAGTTAGATTTACCATTAGTTCTTGCTGATGTTAAAGAGTAAGCTCGGAATCTCTTTTTGCGTTTTCCTAACAAAGATCAAATCAGAGACATAGCTTTTGAAGAATTCACCATAGTAATCTACTTCCTTTGGAGAGAAAGGAATATGCGGATCTTCCAGAGAAAAGATCGTCCACTTCAATTTTGCTTTTGAGAATTGAAAAAGAGATTGTGGATCTAGTTTAGAGAAATGGAATGAAGACTTCACGGAATTCGAGGAGTGTACAGCTGTTAAGCAAGTGGGGTATTGAACTTACAATTGCCGGTTGAAGTGATGAAGTTTGAATAGTATGTGGCGGTGGGTTAATAGGGCTCAAAGTGGGCCGAGAGGATGGACTTGCTTTGTTTTTTAGTGTTATTTTTGTCGTATTTTCTTTTGACTATATTAGCTAGTTTTATGTTTTGTATTTGGCCTACTTTATGAGTACTCTTTTTCCTTGTAAGGCACCCACTAGGGAGATTGCAAGGTTTTAACGAGGCTTGTAATGTAGGTTTTTAATTAGTTTAGCAATAAAGAGAACCAATTTTCAAAAAAAAAAATTAATGTAAAAGAATATTTTAATGAAAAAAACATTTTAATGAAAAGAACATTTTAATGTAAAAGAACATTTCAATGAAAAGAACATTTCAATGAAAAGAACAATTTAATGAAAAGAACATTTTAATGTAAAGAATATTTTAAAATAAAGAATAATTTAAAATAAAAGTCTTTAAAAATAAAGAATATTTTAAAATAAAATGTTTGAACAATAAAAATCACATTTTTATTGTATGTATTAACAATTAAAATAATCATTTGTTGAATTATTATTTTGTACACTAAAAATGTCATTCTTTTTAACATGTTAATGAAAATAAAATAATAATTTGTCGAATTATATTTCTGTACATTAAAAATGGCATTCTTTTTAACATGTTAATGAAAATAAAATAATCATTTGTTGAATTATATTTCTGTACATTAAAAATGTCATTCTTTTTAACATCTTAATGAAAATAAAATAATCACTTGTTGAATTATATTTCTGTACATTAAAAATGTCATTCTTTTTAACATGTTAATGAAAATAAAATAATCATTTGTTCAATTATAATTCTCTACAGTAAAAATGTCATTCTTTTTAACATGTTAATGAAAATAAAATAATCATTTGTTCAATTATATTTCTCTACATTAAAAATGTCATTCTTTTTAACAAGTTAATTAAAATAAAATAATCATTTGTTGAATTATATTTTTGTACATTAAAAATGTCATTCTTTTTAACATGTTAATGAAAATAAAATAATCATTTGTTGAATTATATTTCTGTACATTAAAAATGTCATTCATTTTAACATGTTAATGAAAATAAAATAATCATTTGTTGAATTATATTTCTTTACATTAAAACTGTTATTCTTTATAACATGTTAATGAAAATAAATTAATCATTTGTTGAATTATATTTATGTACATTGAAAATGTCACCTTTTGACATGTTAATGAAAATAAAATAATCGTTTGTTGAATTATATTTCTGTACGTTAAAATTATCATTTTTTTTAACATGTTAATGTAAATAAAATAATCATTTGTTGAACTATATTTCTGTACTGTAAAAATGTCATTCTTTTTAACATGTTAATGAAAATAAAATAATCATTTGTTGAATTATATTTATGTACATTAAAAATGTCATTCTGAGACGACCTCAAATCCCGTACTAATGGAGACCAGGGTTATCTTTGGAATATAACACAGAAACAGATAATAGCAGAACAAAATTAAATAAATACACCAGATAATGAACAATAGAATATACTGGATAAAAGTAATCATCAGAGTTACATAGTATACAAGATCTTACTTAGAACAAATACAGTTCAGCTGTACATAAATATCTACAGCGGAAAACAAACAAAATATGTACAATAGGAGCTGAACAGCATAAAAAGAGATAAATGATAGAATCCATCTTCAGCTCCAGCTATCCAGAAAGAACCAGCTAAACCTGAACACAAGGCTGCCCGTGTAGAAAAAGGGCACCCGAGTTTGAAAGTGAAACAAGCTACGAGTAGTCATAGAACTGGCATGAGAAATCTACTCGACACATATATAATTTGGCTAATCACAGGACCACGCCACTTTCGTGGAATGGGTTTACTCTATTGGATTGCCAGTGCTTTAAAACAAATCTTTCTTTTAAACATCGCTATGCTTTTTGTAAAAATGAAGCCATTATAAGACTCAGTTCCCATCACACAATGCAACGCAAACCGGAGGATAGAGTTTTTACCTTATAACAGCCAAAATATGCTTGATACGAATAAAACAAAGGCATTTGATATTATTGCTAGATGTTTATATGTTTTGAAAACAATTTCAAATCATAACTATCAATCATAGACGGCATTAATGTCCCATACCACTATGTCGCCATATATAGGTATACAATCAAATTCGCACGATGTCGTATTTGGAAATTGGATTTCCGTCATGAACCAAGGCAAAAGATAGTCCTTACCGAATTCGAGACTGCCTAGCCCGAGCCTCAGGAACAGCCGCAACTGCCCCTTGGAGCGACAGGGCCGGTCCACCGATGTGGATTATTATGCCTGAACAATACGTTTCCCGCCCTTTGGGGCGTAAACGAGCCAACGAATGACTCCATCGGACCCGGATCGTCCGATCAAACCGAGGCGCCTCACAACAGCAACAACCACACAGGTGAAAAGTATATAAATGTCAGGGCTGGTAGGTCACCGACAACACCCTAGATAGGAAGAAACGCATGCCTTCCCTGAGGTCCTTCTCCCGTTTCTGGTTCATACCGGGGTGTGAGGCTCACGAATTTACGTTATACACAAAGCTACGTCACACAGGCGGTGCTTTGATCATCACCACATGACTTTGGTTTTCAACAGAAACTCTGATCACTACATCTTAGCATGCCACACAGGCAATTCATGCCATGCGACTGATGTCCATCGATATACAACCTCTGAGCTCGTGCGTTTCTGAGAAGGGCGTTAAGCAAAAGAATAAATTCTCCGCCGCCAAACAGATGTATGTTTAATAGAGATCAATCAACACAGAATAAAATCCAATGTCAGACACACAGTCCATTTACAAGTCCGTTCTGGGTCTGAACGAAACCGGAGGCACTAAATACCTCGCAAACCCTTCGATCACCACGTACGTCTGGACGATCACCACTCATTATCCATATTTCGGGATGCCTCCCAATCAGGACCTCGGTTACCATCCAAACGAGGTGAAGATCTCTGGTCTTCGACCATCGTCTTCATCTTCGAATTTCAATCGTCGGTCAATTATTTGAAATGAGAATTAACTCGGCCTTTTCAAATAATTCACGTATATTTAGAATTTCAAATCAATTTATTTCAATGGTTAAATTATTTGACAACACCAATCTTGTTCTTTAATGAAATTTTCACACCAAACACATACAACTATCAAATACTACATAAATCGAGCAAATTCAGTTTATTTCCATTCCATATCGTTTATGGTATTTTATAACGATTTATCGCTATTTTTATTTATTTTAAATAGCCTATTTATTCAAAATGACGCTTCGGGCCATAGCGCGGCCGTGGCGCTGTTTTTCTTCAGATTTGATTTACACATATCTGAAAATCTAACTGTTGGATCTTCACACAATTTACATCATTAGGAAGGTCTTTTCGAAATGAATCCAACGGTTCCAGTTTCGGGAAAATCCGACGGTCGGATCTCCCGGTACAATCATTTGAAGTTTCGATTTCAAAATACGAACTGCAGCGTCGTTATTCGATTAAATATAATTATATGTATATATATATATATATAAATATAATCGTTTCTGGCGCTGTTTTTCTTCAGATTTGAATTAAACATTCCAGACAATCCAACCGTTGGATTCTTACAAAGTTGGTGCCGTCGGAAAGATATTTCCAAGGCGAACCCGACGGTTGCAGTTTCGGGAAAATCCAATGGTCGGATTTCTTGCACTAGTTGTTTGAAATCACGGTTTCAAAATACGAACTGCACGGCCTCGTTTCGTTTTAATTTTATTTATATTTATATATTTATATAAATATAGTTCATTCAACAATTTCAATATCGTTTTTACTTCAAATATTTCACTAACACCTTAAAATTTTGGAAAATTTCGCCATAACCTCCTTTGTACGGGAGGGGCTGGGAAAATTCCCAAATAGCCACATGGGCGTCTCATGTCAAAAAAGAAAAAGAAAAAGCCAAGCGGCTAGCCAATAGGCTCATAAAATCATCACCCAAACAAAACAGTAAATGTGTACCTATTTATCGGGCACAAAATTTTATTCCTCTTCTCTAGCCCCTTTGGTATAACCTGTTCAATAAATATGCATGTACATATATATAGTTCTTATCACTTATCATTTTCTATTCAACTTCATATTTGATTCCATTTGGTTTAAAAACACCATTCATTCTAATGTTGCATGTATAGGCAAAAATCATGTCATTAGCTAATTAATGAATATTTCGACTCATGCATATTTATTTGAACGAGTTGCTATTTTTAACACTTCACATTTCAACGATTCATGTGTATAATAAAAATGAGATTTTTTTTATTGTAAAACAATTCATTTCTAAACACTATTATTTTATATAGTTTATATAGGTGATATAAAAATAGGATTTTCTTATAAAACAATTTCTTTTAAAACGATATTATTTTACATAGTCTATATAGTTGATAAAAGGTGATTTTTATTATGAAACAATTTATTTCAAAATATGAATACCATTCAACACATGAATTTCTAATCAACGAATGAATATCAATTCAACACATGAATGTTTTCTATAGTTTCTATATATAGATAAAAATGTGATTACTATATTTAAAACACGAATACCATTCAACACATGAATTTCTAATCAACGAATGAATATCAATTCAACACGTGAATTTCTAATCAACGAATGAATATCAATTCGACACATGAAGGTTTTCTATAGTTTCTATATATAGATAAAAATGTGATTATTATATTTAAAACACGAATACCATTCAACACATGAATTTCTAATCAACGAATGAATATCAATTCAACACATGCAGGTTTTCTATAGTTTCTATATACAGATAAAAATGTGATTATTATATTTAAAACACGAATACCATTCAACACATTAATTTCTAATCAACGAATGAATATCAATTCAACACATGAAGGTTTTCTATTCAATGAATAAATATAGTTTAAGCCAATGAAAATAATTCAAACACACGAATATTATTCAAAATTTCGGCAGCATAACGGCAGGGTAGTTAAAACCGGGACCGTCCCTAGTACGGCTCCTCGCTCTACCTTAAAACCTCGCTGTTTTTGACACTGGGGATCATGCATCTAGTTCGCACGAAGGCGGCATGTATATATTTATTTCATTTCCAGAAACTAATCCTATGTGGTTTCAACCAAATATTTCTCAACCGCAAATGGGTATTTTTCAACCACAATCAATCAATATCAACCACAAACAATCCCAAACAACCCTTCGCTATCAATCAATATTCACACCAATCACAATCAATAAATATCGTCCATGGTTTGTGGACGAGGGGCGTATATATATATATATATATATATATATATATATATATATATTTATATATAGCAATTCACTTCTATTTCAACACATATATAATTTTACAACGCATATACAACTTATACATCGAACGTACAACTTATGCAACGCTTATTCATGAGGTGTACAACGCTTATATAACTCATACATCGACTATATAATTTATACATCGTCGTTTTCCATATTGTTTTTAAATTAGAAATCTCACAGTGGTCGGTTTCATTTCTGAATTTTTGTTTTGATTCTGTTTGCGCTCAAATTTGCTTGAAATTCCAAAGTGCTCAGTTTTGGTTCTAGTCAGTTCTGTTGCGAAGCACTCGTCAAGAGGATTCCAACGGATCCTGTATCGTTGGATTCTGATACCATATGAGCGAGATATCTGTGTTTATTTGTTAATGACTTTTTAAATATTAATTAACAAAGAAACTAAATAAAATAATTAAACCTTTCTTCTTCAAATATCAGGCCGTCGCTTTTCCTTATCTGCTCAAACTAGGGTTCGGATTTAGCACCCCGTTCGAGACAAGTGACGATGATCGGCTTCTACCCTGGGAACCGCCTTCACCAAAGCTTCCTGGCGCCACCAACGTTGGCCACTTCGACGGCCTGAGGCGCTCTAGAAGTTGCCATGAACGGCGCCGGTTTCGTCACAAAATCCGAGAAATCCAGGCACCCAAATACAATTTCCACCGTTGGATGAGAAGATCGGGCTGAGTTCTTCAAAATTCGCTCACCAAATTTCGTGATTCACTGAAGGGATTCCAAGATCGAAAGGGTCCTTTTTTTGAAGCGATTTATCGCGTTAGATTTCCTTAGAGCGGCGGAGGTTTAAAAATTAGGGTTCTGAACGAAATAACGTGATTGGCCATCATATATAATATTATATTTTTAATAATATTTAATTTCAAAACATTGGTTTTTATATCCGATCTCCAAATCAAACCCAACGACTATCACTCATAGCTAATTACCCGCATTATGAACACAATGGGATATGTTTCGTAAGCTGATTCGATCATTTCGATTAGTTTTCATCAAAATCAACATATAACTCTATATATTGAATTTGAATGCGCATTTCAATTTACCGGGGTCACATACTAACTCGAAAAATTCCAGAAAAATATTTTCTAGCTTCGTATTGGCGATACGGTCCTAACAAAACTAGTTTCATCAAATTCTGAGACCGTTTGAAAAATGGCCCATTTCTAATTGATCCAATTTAACTATAATTGACCAAAACACATTTTCCTTTGCCACGCTCACATAATAGCTTCAAAAATTATGAAATTTGAAACCTAGCAATCACTTCACATCCCGGATCCAACAAAAGTGGTTTCGTCGAATTCCAAGGTCGTATGCAAAATGGCCAATTTCATGGCCTATATAAATTCCATAGCGACCGTTCTGAAAATTCATTCGGCCATAACTTTTACTTTCCGCTATGAAAATTCGATTTTTCAGATTCGTTAGAAAGGTATTCACTAACAGATTTAAATATTTTTGGTTTCACTAAAATCCGGATTGTTTTGCACTCGGTACAGTCCGACAAATTTTGAATCCAATTTTTGAAACTGCAACGCCATTACGGGCCTTGTTTATAATTATAATTAATTATATTCGTTTTCAATTGCCGATTCAAACTCAGTTTTCATCTCCATTATTGAAAATATTTATTTTAAATATTTAAAATCCATTATTTTAGCCAATTTAAAATTTTTAAATTTGTTCAGATTTTCTGGGTCGTTACAATCTCCCCCACTTAAAACTTTTCGTCCCCGAAAAGGAACAAAGTCGAAAGTGGTTTGATAAATCTACAATCACACAACACAACAACCAATTTGTTTTTTACCTTCCAAAAATATACTAATCAAATCCTATATTCCCTTAAAAATCATTCAGAGTGTAGAATAAATAGTGCACATCCATGGGAAGAAAATAGCAACAGAATAGAGAATAAAATGGCAATGCAAAGTATGGTAAATGTACCTTGCACCAGAGTCAATCAGAGATATCTACTCGGCATCTGGGATAGGCTTTCTGAATGCTCTCCTCAGTTTCCCAAGTACAATCACGCGGATCTCCACTCCATTGCACTTAGACTAAGTGAACCTTCTTGTTCCTCAGCTCTTTGGTTTCTTTGCCGATAATCTTTAGCGGCTCTCTTCTCACAGCCAATTCTGGAGTAATTTCAATATCTTGTTGAGCTGCTTCTTCCACGATCAAGTCTGGATCATGAACGTGTTTCCACAGTTGAGATATATGAAATACATCATGAACTCCAGGCAGCCAATCAGGCAATTTAACCCTATAAGCGAGAGTTCCGATCCGTTCCAGAATAGGAAACGGACCAATGAATTTGGGTGCCAACTTTCCTGTTTTACCGAACCGGATTACTCCTCTCATCGGCGATACTTTCAAATATACATAGTCGCCAACAGCAAAGGATATATCTCTCCTTCTCCTATCGGCATAGCTCTTTTGTCGGCTTTGAGCGGCGAGTAATCGCTTCTTAATAAAATCGACTTTGTCGGCAGCTTCTCGAATCATATCAGGACCCAACACAAGTCTATTACGGGTTCGACCCAACAAGCAGGAGATCGGCATGGTATACCATATAATGCTTCGAATGGCGACATTGCCAGACTCGCCTGGTAGCTGTTGTTATAAGAGAATTCAGCCAAATGCAGATGGTCTTCCCATGATCCACCGAAATCTATAACACAAGCCCACAATAGATCTTCTAAAATACGATTCACCCTTTCAGTCTGACCGTCGGTCTGAGGATGATAAGCGGTGCTTAAGTTCAACTTCGTTCCCAGCTCGACTTGAAATGCTTCCCAGAATTTTCTAGTGAATATTGTATCTCTATCACTGACTATACTGAGCGGCACTCCATGTAGTCTAACTATTTCCCTGAAGTAAATCTGCGCCAGACTCTGAGCAGTTTTGTTAGATCTGACAGGTATGAAATGGGCGGTCTTCGTGAAGCGATCTACAATCACCCAAATTCTATCATTCCCTTTTCTGGTTCTGGGCAGACCATCAATGAAATCCATAGAAATATGTTCCCACTTCCAACCAGGAACTTCTAGCGGTTGTAACAATCCAGCCAATTTCTGTTGGTCGCTTTTGACTAGCTGGCAAGTAGGGCATCGGCTAACGTATATTGAAACATCTCTTTTCATAGCCTTCCACCAGAATGTTCACTTGAGATCGTTGTACATTTTGGCCACACCAGGATGGATACTCAGCTTGGACTTGTGACACTCGTCTAACACTTCCCTTTTTAGCTCAGGAATGTCTAGAACACAAATCCTTCCTTTTAACCTCAAGGTCTCGTAGTTATCTATTTGAAAACACGACGGTTCGCCTTTCTGAATCCTTTTGATCATATCCTTAATAAAGTTATCCTCCTTCTAAAGAATATATATTTTGTCAATCAAGGAAGTCGTGATAATAAAGCTGGCGATCATTACATTCTTTCGGCTCAGCGCATCGACCACGACATTGGCTTTCCCTGGAGTATATATAATTTCAAAATCATATGCTGCAAGAAACTCCAGCCAACGCTGCTGCCTCAAATTCAAGTCCTTCTGGGTGAACATATACTTTAACGACTGGTGATCTGTAAACAGTTCAAATCTCTCACCCAGAAGATAGTGTCTCCAGATTTTCAAAGCGAACACTTTAGCCAATAACTCAAGATCATGAGTTACGTAGTTTTTCTCGTGCGGCTTCAACTGACGGCTAGCATAAGCAATCACTTGACCCCATTGCATTAACACTGCGCCAAGGCCATCTCTAGAAGCATCAGTCCAGACTTTCAAATCGTGATTGCCATCGATGATGGTTAACATTGGAGCAGTTGTTAATTTCAACTTTAGCTCTTCGAAAGCCTCCTCACTTTCCGGAGTCCATTTGAATTTAGAGTGCTTCTTTGAAAGCTTCGTTAAATGACCAGATATCTTTGAAATGTTTTTAACGAACTTCCGGTAATAACTAGCCAATCCGAGAAAACTACGGACTTCAGTGGGGGTATTGGGTTGTTTCCAGTTTTGAATAGCTGTGATTTTGCTTGGATCCACAACGATTCCTTCTTTCGATACGACGTGGCCTAGAAATTTTACTTCATCTTGCCAGAAGATACATATGGAAAATTTGGCTTTCAATACATTCTTTCTGAGGATTTCTAGAACCTGTTCCAGATGCTTTTCATGTTCGGCCTTTGACTTAGAGAAGATTAGGATATCATCAATAAAAACCAGAACAAATTTATTCAATACTCCTCTGAATACTCTGTTCATCAGATCTACGAAATAGGCAGGAGTGTTACATAAGCCGAACGGCATTACTAACAACTCGTAGAATAAGTCGGGGCCTTTGAATGCTGTCATTGGAACACACTCTTCGGCGATCCGAAGTTGATGGAAGCCTGTAGCTAGGTCCATTCGTGAAAATATCTGTGCTCCATTCAATCGATCTAACAAATCATCAATTCGCGGCAATGGATATTTGTTCTTTATTGTCTGCTTGTTCAGATCACGATAATCCACACATAGACGTAGAGTACCGTCAGATTTTGGGGACAAACACCACTGCTGCTCCCCAATCAGAGAAACTAGGCCTGATCAGACCCTTCCATACTAGCTGTCGTGTTTGATTGTCTAATTCCTCTTTCTCTTTCAAGGACATTCTTCGAATAGCGTGAACTACCGGCCTTGCATTCGGAATTAAAGCAATTTTGAAATCTATTTCTCTCTGCGGAGGTAAGCGAATAACTTCCTCAAACACATCCGCATAATTTTTGACGATAGGGATGTCTTTCACTAGATCAGGAATATTCTCTGTGATTTCAGGGACATTTTCCATTTGGGATGGAGAAACTTTCAAAGTTGCCCAGAAATCTTTTCTATTAGAAGTCGGGCCTTCACATGGTATGGTTATATAATTCCCATATTGGGCCTTTGCTTTAACCACTCTCTCGGCGCATCTAACCTCCGCTTCATATTTGGTTAGCCAATCCAATCCCAGAATGATATCGAATTCATTAAAATTCATGACGATAGAGATAATAGGGAATTTATAGCAAGAAAAGGAGACAGGTACTGCACAAATCCAACTGAGATTGATAGAACCCCCAACCGGATTCTGGACAGTCATTGGTTCCTTGAGCTTCCTCAAATTCAAATCTAGTTTCTTAGCGGCACTCTTTGCAATAAAGCTTCGTGATGCGCTTGTGTCAAACAGTACTTTGACTGGAATGTTTTTGAGAGTAATCGTGCCTTCTAACACATCGTGCCTTTCCAGAACATCTGCGGGCCCAGAAGTTTCTGCTGTTTCATTTACCTGAGCCTCATTGGTCTTTTTCGACAGCCAGCAGTCTTGCTTTACGTTACCAGCTTGATGACAAAGATTACACTTTCTATTTCCTTTAACCTTGTTCTTTGATTTAGATCCCTCCTTCTTTTGCAATTTCAAGGACTTACATTTCCTGGACAAATGACCCTTTTGATTGCAGTTTGAGCATGTGGCAGTCGTTGCCGGTTCTTTTTCAGATTTAGCCCTTTTTCTCTTGGCACTGGGCTTCTCACTGACCTCCAACCTCGAACTGGCTTCACGAATATTAGTTTCCGACTCTTCTTTGTCACTACAACAAACTTCTTCTTCGTCGTGTAGCATTCCTTTCTTATGGAGATCTTCATACTGATAAGCCATGTATATCATTTCAGAAAAAGGAAGCTTCACATTCCTCATTACACTATTCTGATATCTCCTTTACAGGCCCTGAATAAACCTCAGATTTTTCCTCTTTGGATCTTGAATCAGATGAGGAGCAAAGTGAGCAAGTTCGTTGAATTTCTTATGATATTCTGGGATGGTCATATCACCTTGTATCAAATAAGAAAATTCATCACATAATCTCTCGGTTGCTTCGGGAGTAGTAAATCTTTCTAAGAAAATCACTTTGAATCTGTCCCAGGTGATATCACCTTCTGGATTATATTTAATGATCGAATCCCACCAAAACAAAGCTTCTTCTTTGAGCGCCCAAGACGCCAGTATTCTTTTCTGATCGTCTCTCAGCTTTAATCCCTCAAAGATTTTCTCTGCAGAACGAATCCAAGCTTGTGTTTCCATAACGGACTCCTTGCCTAAGAATGGCGATCCACCAAGATTTCGAAATCTCTTGAATAGAACTTCTATATTGGATTCTGGCGGTGGGAGCACAACTGGCTCATTAGCTGGTCGAGCCATACGATTATTTCTTCTGCTTCTGTCACTCATTTTCTAGTACGTCTGCAATTAGTAGACAAAGTGTCAGGTCAACAGAAAAGATATTTGAAAATATAGAGACAAATACTAGAACGTAAATGTGTCTATCGAGGTGTAATTTCATTCTGCTTTACTCATACTAGGATATTGCTGATCCTATCTGTATAGTGTTACCTGTCCTAGAACACTACTAGTTCTATTTCTGATGAGTTCGTTCAAATGTTACATTCCAGAACTAAGCTTAACCAAAGCTCTGATACCACGTTGAGACGACCCCAAATCCCGTACTAACGGAGACAAGGGTTATCTTTGGAATATAACACAGAAACAGATAATAGCAGAACAAAATTAAATAAATACACCAGATAATGAACAATAGAATATACTGGATAAAAGTAATCATCAGAGTTACACAGTATACAGGATCTTACTTAGAACAAATACAGTTCAGCTATACATAAATGTCTACAGCGGAAAACAAACAAAATATGTACAATAGGAGCTGAACAACATAAAAAGAGATAAATGATAGAATCCATCTTCAGCTCCAGCTATCCAGAAAGAACCAGCTAAACCTGAACACAAGGCTACCCATGTAGAAAAAGGGCACCCGAGTTTGAAAGTGAAACAAACTACGAGTCAGTCATGGGACTGGTATGAGAAATCTACTCAACACATATATAATTTGGCTAATCACAGGATCACGCCACTTTCGTGGAACGGGTTTACTCTATTGGATTGCCAGTGCTTTAAAACAAATCTTTCTTTTAAACATCGCTATTCTTTTTGTAAAAATGAAGCCATTATAAGACCCAGTTCCCATCACACAATGCAACGCAAACCGGAGGATAGAGTTTTTACCTTATAACGGCCAAAATATGCTTGATACGAATAAAACAAAGGCATTTGATATAATTGCTAGTGTTTATATGTTTTGAAAACAATTTCAAATCATAACTATCAATCATAGACGGCATTAATGCCCCATACCACTATGTCGCCATATATAGGTATACAATCAAATTCGCACGATGTCGTATTTGGGAATTGGATTTCCGTCATGAACCAAGGCAAAAGATAGTCCTTACCGAATTCGAGACTGCCTAGCCCGAGCCTCAGGAACAGCCGCAACTGCCCCTTGGAGCGACAGGGCCAGTCCACCGATGTGGATTATTATGCCTGAACAATACGTTTCCCCGCCCTTTGGGGCGTAAACGAGCCAACGAATGACTCCATCAGACCCGGATCGTCCGATCAAACCGAGGTGCCTCGCAACAGCAACAACCACACAGGTGAAAAGTATATAAATGTCAGGGCTGGTAGGTCACTGACACCACCCTAGCTAGGAAGAAAGGCATGCCCTCCCTGAGGTCCTTCTCCCGTTTCTGGTTCATACCGGGGTGTGAGGCTCGCGAATTTACGTTATACACAAAGCTACGTCACACAGGCGGTGCTTTGATCATCACCACAAGACTTTGCTTTTCAACAGAAGCCCTGATCACTGCATCTTAGCATGCCACACAGGCAATTCATGCCATGCGACTGATGTCCATCGATATACAACCTCTGAGCTCGTTCGTTTCAGAGCAGGGCGTTAAGCAAAAGAATAAATTCTCTGTCGCCAAACAGATGTATGTTTAATAGAGATCAATCAACATGGAATAAAATCCAATGTCAGACACACAGTCCATTTACAAGTCCGTTCTGGGTCTGAACGAAACCGGAGGCACTAAATACCTCGCAAACCCTTCGATCACCACGTACGTCTGGACGATCAACACTCATTATCCATATTTCGGGATGCCTCCCAATCAGGACCTCGGTTACCATCCAAACGAGGTGAAGATCTCCGGTCTTCGACCATCGTCTTCATCTTCGAATTTCAATCGTCGGTCAATTATTTGAAATGAGAATTAACTCGGCCTTTTCAAATAATTCATGTATATTTAGAATTTCAAATCAATTTATTTCAATGGTTAAATTATTTGACAACAACAATCTTGTTCTTTAATGAAATTTTCACACCAAATACATACAACTATCAAATACTACATAAATCGAGCAAATTCAGTTTATTTCCATTCCATATCGTTTATGGTAATTTATAACGATTTATCGCTATTTTTATTTATTTTAAAATAGCCTATTTATTCAAAACGACGCTTCGGGCTATAGCGCGGCCGTGGCTCTGTTTTTCTTCCGATTTGATTTACACATATCTGAAAATCTAACCGTTGGATCTTCACACAATTTACATCATTAGGAAGGTCTTTTCGAAATGAATCCAACGGTTCCAATTTCGGGAAAATCCGACGGTCGGATCTCCCGGTACAATCGTTTGAAGTTTCGATTTCAAAATACGAACTGCAGCATCGTTATTCGATTAAATATAATTATATATATATATATATATATATAATCGTTTCTGGCGCTTTTTTTCTTCAGATTTGAATTAAACATTCCAGACAATTCAACCGTTGGATTCTTACAAAGTTGGTGCCGTATATTTCCAAGGCGAACCCGACGGTTGCAGTTTCGGGAAAATCCAATGGTCGGATTTCCTGCACTAGTTGTTTGAAATCACGGTTTCAAAATACGAACTGCACGACCTTGTTTCGTTTTAATTTTATTTATATTTATATATTTATATAAATATAGTTCATTCAACAATTTCAATATCGTTTTTACTTCAAATATTTCACTAACGCCTTAAAATTTTGGAAAATTTCGCCATAACCTTCTTTGTAAGGGAGGGGCTGGGAAAATTCCCAAATAGCCACACGGGCGTCTTATGTCAAAAAAGAAAAAGAAAACGCCAAGCCGCTAGCCAACAGGCTCATAAAATCATCATCCAAACAAAACAGTAAATGTGTACCTATTTGTCGGACACAAAATTTTATTTCTCTTCTCTAGCCCCTTTGCTATAACCTGTTCAATAAATATGCATGTACATATATATAGTTCTTATCACTTATCATTTTCTATTCAACTTCATATTTGATTCCATTTGGTTTAAAAACACCATTCATTCTAATGTTGAATGTATAGGCAAAAATCATGTCATTAGCTAATTAATGAATATTTCGACTCATGCATATTTATTTGAACGAGTTGCTATTTTTAACACTACACGTTTCAACGATTCATGTGTATAATAAAAATGAGATTTTTTTATTGTAAAACAATTCATTTCTAAACACTATTATTTTATATAGTCTATATAGGTGATAAAAAAATAGGATTTTCTTATAAAACAATTTCTTTTAAAACGAGATTATTTTACATAGTCTATATAGTTGATAAAAGGTGATTTTTATTATGAAACAATTTATTTCAAAATATGAATACCATTCAACACATGAATTTATAATCAACGAATGAATATCAATTCAACACATGAAGGTTTTCTATAGTTTCTATATATAGATAAAAATGTGATTATTATATTTAAAACACGAATACCATTCAACACATGAATTTCTAATCAACGAATGAATATCAATTCAACACATGAATTTCTAATCAACGAATGAATATCAATTCGACACATGAAGGTTTTCTATAGTTTCTATATATAGATAAAAATGTGATTATTATATTTAAAACACGAATACCATTTAACACATGAATTTCTAATCAACGAATGAATATCAATTCAACACATGAAGGTTTTCTATAGTTTCTATATATAGATAAAAATGTGATTATTATGTTTAAAACACAAATACCATTCAACACATGAATTTCTAATCAACGAATGAATATCAATTCAACACATGAAGGTTTTCTATTCAATGAATAAATATAGTTTAAGCCAATGAAAATAATTCAAACACACGAATATTATTAAAAATTTCGGCAGCATAACGGCAGGGTAGTTAAAACCGGGACCGTCCCTAGTACGGCTCCTCGCTCTACCTTAAAATCTCGCGGTTTTTGACAATGGGGATCATGCATCTAGTTCGCACGCAGGCGGCATGTATATATTTATTTCATTTCCACAAACTAATCCTATGTGGTTTCAACCAAATATTTCTCAACCGCAAATGGGTATTTTTCAACCACAATCAATCAATATCAACCACAAACAATCCCAAACAACCATTCGCTATCAATCAATTTTCACACCGATCACAATCAATAAATATCGTCCATGGTTTGTGGACGAGGGGTGTATATATATATATGTATATATATATATATATATATAGCAATTCACTTCCATTTCAACACATATATATTTTTACAACGCATATACAACTTATAAATCGAACGTACAACTTATACAACCCTTATACATGAGGTGTACAACGCTTATATAACTCATACATCGACTATATAATTTATACATCGTCGTTTTCCATATTGTTTTTAAATTAGAAATCTCACAGTGGTCGGTTTCATTTTTGAATTTCTGTTTTGATTCTGTTTGCGCTCAAATTTGCTTGAAATTCCAAAGTGCTCAGTTTTGGTTCTCGTCAGTTCTGTTGCGAAGCACTCGTCAAGAGGATTCCAATGGATCCTGTATCGCTGGATTCTGATACCGTATGAGCGAGATATCTGTGTATTTTTTAATGACTTTTTAAATACTAATTAACAAAGAAACTAAATAAAATAATTAAACCTTTCTTTTTCAAATATCAGGCCGTCGCTTTTCCTTATCTGCTCAAACTAGGGTTCGGATTTAGCACCCCGTTCGAGACAAGTGACGATGATCGGCTGCTACCCTGGGAACCGCCTTCGCCAAAGCTTCCTGGCGCCACCAACGTTGGCCACTTCGACGGCCTGAGGCGCTCCAGAAGTTGCCATGAACGGCGCCGGTTTGGTCACAAAATCCGAGAAATCCAGGCTCCCAAATCCAATTTCCACCGTTGGATGAGAATTTCTTCAAAATTCGCCCGCCAAATTTCGTGATTTCACTGAAGGGATTGCAAGATCGAACGGGTCCTTTTTTTGAAGCGATTTATCGCGTTAGATTTCCTTAGAGCGGCGGCGGTTTAAAAATTAGGGTTCTAAACGAAATAACGTGATTGGCCATCATATATAATATTATATTTTTAATAATATTTAGTTTCAAAAAGTTGGTTTTTATATCCGATCTCCAAATCAAACCCAACGACTATCACTCATAGCTAATTACCCCCATTCTGACCACAATGGGATATGTTTCCTAAGCTGATTCGTTCATTTCGATTAGTTTTCGTCAAAATCAACATATAACTCTATATATTGAATTTGAATGCGGATTTCAATTTACCGGGGTCACATACTAACTCGAAAAATTGCAGAAAAATATTTTCTAGCTTCATATTGACGATACGGTCCTAACAAAACTAGTTTCATCAAATTCTGAGACCGTTTGAAAAATGGCCCATTTCTAGTCGATCCAATTTAACTATAATTGACCAAAACACATTTTCCTTTTCCACGCTCACATAATAGCTTCAAAAATTATGAAATTTGAAACCTAGAAATCACTTCACATCCTGGATCCAACAAAAGTGGTTTCGTCGAATTCCGAGGTCGTATGCAAAATGGCCAATTTCACGGCCTATATAAATTCCATAGCGACCGTCCTGAAAATTCATTCGGCCATAACTTTGGCTTTCCGCTATGAAAATTCTATTTTTCAGATTCGTTAGAAAGGTATTCACTAACAGATTTAAATATTTTTGGTTTCACTAAAATCCGGATTGTTTTGCACCCGGTACAGTCCGACAAAGTTTGAATCCAATTTTTGAAACTGCAGCGCCATTTCGGGCCTTGTTTATAATTATAATTAATTATATTCGTTTTCAATTGCCGATTCAAACTCAGTTTTCATCTCCATTATTGAAAATATTTATTTTAAATATTTAAAATCCATTATTTTAGCCAATTTAAAAATTTTAAATTGGTTCAGATTTTCTGGGTCGTTACACATTCTTTTTAACATGTTAATGAAAATAAAATAATCATTTGTTGAATTATATTCCTATACATTAAAAATGTCATTCTTTCTAACATGTTAATGAAAATAAAATAATCATTTGTTGAATTATATTTCTGTACATTAAAAGTGTGACTTTTTAACATATTAATGAAAATAAAATTTGTTGAATTATATTTTTGTACATTAAAAATGTCACCTTTTAACATGATAATGAAAATGAGAATAATAATTTGTTGAATTATATTTTTGAACAATAAAAATATCATTTTTATTGAATGTATAAACCATATAAAATATTCATGTGTTGAATAATATTTTTGAACAATAAAAATAGTTATGTAGTTAAATGCCCTCTTTATTGATCGAATTATTCATTTTATAATGGATATAAAAAAGAAGTGATTTCAAAATTTAATATTTTGGAACTATTATCATTTTAATATGATAAAGATATAGAATATTCAATTTTGATTTAAAATTGAAAATAAAGTCGGAATCATTTTAAAGCAATATGTAAATGATATATTATAATATGTTATAATTGGAAATCGATGAAATATAAATAATACATATATTTAATGGCCTGAACGCGCCTCGCAGCAACCGTTCATGAATTTTAACCATTAAATTCAAAATGATGTAATGGGAGATCCAACGTCGGATTCTCTTAAAACCGGAACCGTTGGGTTCGTACCGAAAAGAGCCTTCCGATGAATAAAAGAGATTTGAAATCTAACGATTGGATTTGGAATTATGTCCAAATCAAATTTGGAAAAGGTCACTATGGATGCAGTTCGGTGGCCGTTATTGGAAACCGACTATAAAGGCCTTAATAAGATTATTAAAAATATGAAAAAATTATGTAAAATCATAATTAATGATTTAGAAAGATTTTGGATAAAAAATTCCATATTTGAAAAGATAAAATTATATTTTTATCGAAATGAACTAGTTATTAACCAGAATAAATCTTTAATTAAGATTTAATGAAGTATTCCAATTAATTAATATTTATTAGGAATTAAATAAATTGGATTTTGGATTTGTCGTGAATGGTGTCTTAAATAACACTATTCTTAAACCCTGTGTGAAAAGAATAAATCTTTTAATTAAGATTTAGAGAAGTTTACTAATTAATTAATAATTAATTAGAATTGAAATGAAAGTTGATTGTGGGTTTATCGTGAACTATATTTTACATGACATTTGTTCTTTAATCCCAATCAACAGTGAAAATATAATTTGGAATTTGTAAATCTTTTATTAAGATTTAGATGGAATTTATAAATCTTTTATTAAGGTTTAAATGGAAATTTTCTAAAGTAAAGTTTTCCAATTTAATAGAATAAATTGTAATTGAAAGGAATTCGATTTAATAATAATCAAGATGAGCTTCTGTAAAAGAAGACCGTTACTATATATGGAATTTAAAAGGCTTTGCCGCTATTCCATTTATGTTATTAGTCTGATACGGAAATTTATATTGATTGTATATTGATCTGTTTTCCATGTAGATTCCATTTTTATGGAAAATGATTTGGGTTTACCGTGGACTGTGTTTTAAAGGACACTGGTTCTTTAACCCAAGTAAAAACAGAATTTATTTCCTGAAATATGGATAATCATTAAGTAAGGATTTTTGAGATTAAAACTGAATTAGAGTTTTAAATGAATTTTTAATTAGATTAAAATGAGAATGGGATAAATGGGTTGGGATGTGAAAAAAATAAATGAATGATTACTTCGGTAAGGTTCGCTAATACCGACTAGTTTTATAAACCTTTATTTGGCTTAAAATTGATAAAGGATAAAATCAAATCTTTTGAATGGATATACGAAGGAAGATTAAAGAATAAATTTAAAAGCGTTTATCTTTGATAAAATTAATGGGAACCTTTCCCTATAAATGTGAATATTTTATTAAAAGAATATTCTGAATTGGAATGAGGCGTATGATTTGTTTTTACAACACCTGATTATAAAATACATGAATTGTTCGGAAAGAGCAGGTTTAACCCATTTTGAATAATTAATACAACAACCAAGAGTCGAGGATGAAGACGGTGGTTGAAGACTGTAGTTCGTCACATCGTTTGGATGATTACTGATGTCTTGATTCGGCCGTACACGCAAGACAAGGTAATAAGTGGTGATCATCCAAATGTACTTGGAGATCGACGGACATGTGAGGAGTTCTCTCCTGTATTGGACATATAGGACGAGGAATGTAACACCCCGAAAATTCTATAACTGTGAAATTAGCAAATTAAAGTATAATTAATTTCAAATCAAAGAACTAAGAGAAACGGGATACGCCATTGCGTTCGTCTCGGAAAAATACGCGAAATAGAGTCCGAGTTTTCGAAAAACGGAGTCCGTATGAAGAAGATATGGCCTTCGGAAGTTTTTGAATTAAATTTAAAATTCAAACAGAATAAAATAATTAAAAATGGGGCCCAATAGGCCAGGGCGGATAAACACCCGCCTAGGCCACCCAGGTCGACTGGGCTGTCGACCTGGGCTACCCATGTCGACAGGGCTGTCGATAGCCCTGTCGACAGGGGTGTCGACCTGGTCAAGCCCAGCCAACCTGGCTGGCCAGGTCTGTGTTTGGCCGATTTTCTGTGGTCTGCTTTGTCACTAGGGCTAGGTGGCAAGTTTTAATTGGTCTCTCTATCGAATGAATGGCTACGATCAATCCAAGCAACATCAATGGTCCTAATCAGTTCCTAACCTCTATATAAACAACCCTAGACTAAACCCTAATCTATTCATTCAAAAATAAGATCATAGCCGCCATGTTGCTGAGGAACGACAAAGAGTAGCCGCCAACTAGAGAGAGGATTAGGAGGAAAATTCTAAAGCTTAAAGAGACCTAAATCAAATCAATTCAACAAAGGAATTTGCGTCTTCAATCCCTAAACTAGAGAATTCATCAAACCATTGTAAGTAGAGTATTACTTTGGTATGGATAAACAATTGTGTTGGTTTGTATGCTTGAATTGTGGCAATAAAGTTATTCATATTTGTGCGTTCTTATCAATTTGAAATATTATATACGTTTGGATATTTATGAATTATGTTATTCATTATAAAGAACTACATGCGGTAGTTCTATGCAAGTATACGTTTGGAATATTTCGCAAATTATGTAATCCATGTTGAAGCTACATGTATGTAGTTGATTTAAATTTATGCAAGTTTGGCGTTTTGCTACTATGCCATCATGATGTATATTTTTGTGCATAAATCATTTTGTAAGTAATTAGAACAAGTTTGGTTATTATAATCCATAGGAAATTATGTTGAGAATTTGGCATCATGTATTAAGCCATGCTTTTGTACTAGAAAACCTATTTGCAAACTTATGAATATGGCTAGGCTATGAATGATATTTGGCATAATTGAAATCCATGATTAAGTCTATCTTGTTTACAAGAATTATATGATGACATATGTGGTACATGGCTAGATTAGGTTCAAAAAGTCCCTTTTTGTAAGTTTACATGACTAAAGTAAGAATCATGATTTCATGTTAGAAATATTTATGCCATGAACAAATTTAACTATACTTATGCCATGCTTATGTTTGACATTATGCCATGTTTATGCTAGAAGTATTTATGCCATGCTTATGTTTGACATTATGCTATGCTTATGCTAGGAATATTTATGCCATGCTTATGTTTGACATTATGCCTAAATAAAAATATAGGTTCATGCGTCAATAATGATATCTCAATTACAAGTTCACATGCTTTGATTCATGTCACCTATGTTTTATGACCAAAGTATATGTCACTACTATGCAAGTACACCAGTTTCTATTTTGTATTCCCAACGTCATATTGCAAGTTCATACGCTCACCTTCCCCTTTTTGTGTATGTAATCACGCCATAAGCCTCCCCTTTTCGCATGGCTAAATTGGGCTTTAAAAGGCTAAGCCCAATATATATAAACGGACGTGTAAAACGGGGAAAATAACGTTGGGTTAAAATTACTAATGAATGAAAATATAAAATAGAAGGGCCCAAATTCAGGTATGGGTTGGGCCCATGATTGGTGTAACCTTTACACCATTAACTTAATAATGGGCCGCAAATATTTACATATAAGAAATAAAGAGGAATGACAAAATATGTAAATGTAGAAAATACGATGTGTTTAACCCGAGGTTGGATTGAGTTGTGATGTAAACCTGCCCGGAACCGCCCGGCTGTCCAGTAGTCACAACAATACCTATCCAATGTGGGAGGTTAAACATGGAGCCCAGCAAGGACCCGAGGTTAGACTGAGTTGTGGCGTAAGACTGCCCGGAACCAACCGGCAACAGGCAGCCACAACAATACCTGTCTAATGTGAGAGGTCAGGGCCTTAATAAGACAATTAAGGCTGAGTCAGGATTGTTAGGATTAAGTGAACTAAAGACTTAATCAAAATGGAACATGCTAAACTAAACGGACTGGTGGGGGTTAGGTTAGAAAACACTTAACCAACTTAGCATGTTGGCTAGAGATAGAAAACCTAGTAACGGGGGACCCTTTTCAGCAGTAACCCTAGAAGGTGTATCAGGATACCCTGAAACTAGGCAGGGTGGGACACGATTACTGGGCTGATTGTAAGAGGTCAAAGCGACGGCGGTGGTGTAGCAGTGTAGGTTCTAACGGGGTGCGGGCGTGCACACACTCCGGCGCAGAAAAATAAGGCACTGGACACCAGTAGCATACCTGTGAACTCTAAGGTTGTGTCGGGTTGCCACTATGGGACTTGATACACCCCATGGTGGGACCAGCATAGGTAACTACAACATCGGGGGCCGTAAGACACATGAACTATGCAAGTAGGAGCCGATCATCATAGAATGGATCACATCACCCTGATTATGGGGTGCAAATTGGAAACTAGTTTATATGGGTTCAGAGATTAACATGGGGTACGATAGTATATTCGACCCTAGACAACTTAACCAAGTTATAGTGTTTGCCCACTTCTTGTTATTACTTATCATACCCAGTTCTTTATTCATAGACAAAATAGTACTAGACTTACTCAGGCTTTATGTCTGACTCTACTTTTCTTTCGTCTTCTTTCTTCCGTCCCCCCCCCCCCCCCCCAGGTCCTCAGGGAGGGAACACAGCAGCTTGACCTACCTCAACATCCAGCTTGAAGAAGAGAAATGTATTGCTTGGACTTTCCTGTTTTGAACTATGGCTTTGGACAAACCACTATGGGGCTTTTGCAGTTTATCTATGTTTTATTTATGCTTCTTTAAATAATGTACTCAAGACAGATTACGAAAGTGTTATGTTATGTTTTTGGAAAGGATGTTGTTGTAACACGTATTTGACTTTATGAAATAAAATTTGTTGTTCTTCCGCTGTTTACAAATATGTGTTCTTATATCTGTCTTGTATATCTGTGACTTGTACTTATAAACCTCCACCAAAATTAGGGCATTCCCTTTGAGAGTGACCCTAACGGAGGTGGGGTGTTTCACTTGGTATCAGAGCATAGGTTTACCAGATAAGATAAAAAGTTTTGGAAAATTATTTTCAAAAAGGAAATTTAAAGAAGCATTTTTAAAAGAAAAATATTATTTTAAAAAAGGCAAAGTCCACTCCCCAAAGCCATAGGTACTATCTCTTATCCTTCGTTTTGAATCTATCCTTTTTGTTTCAGCATGTCCCAAGAACTTAACTTGCCAGAAGGGGTGCCAATACCTGGTTGGTTTAGACGGTTCTTAGAAGCAAGGGCCACTCAGCCAGGTCCTACCATTCCTCCTCCCCCAGCTGAAGGAAATCATCCAGCCGCAGCGGCACCTTTTCCTCCACCTCCTCCACGGGGAAACACGTTTGCTAAGATATGTAAAGATTTTAAAGCTATGGGAGGAAGGGATTTCCATGGAACTGAGTCCTTCGTAGCAGCTAGAAATTGGCTGAAAGAAACTGAGGACCTACTCATCATCTTTGAGGTAGAGGATAGACAAAAAGTACAACTGGCGGTGTGGCTATTGAAGGGCGAGGCTTCCTACTGGTGGGAAGTCACTAATGCTGAAAGACCAGTGGAGACATGGGAGGACTTTAGGGCAAGGTTTGAGGCTAAATTTCTCTCAGATGCGGAAAGAAGTTTGCAGTTGGAAAAATTCTTATTTCTTAAGCAAGGTGACAAGACTGTCAGAGAGTATGTGAATCAGTTCGATGAGCTGGCTAGGTTTGGGCTTGACCTAGTCAACACCCCGCACAAGAAGGCTCTCCGTTTCGTCAAAGGGTTGAATGAGCCATTACACAGTTTGGCCATGACCCATATACCCATGGGAGCCACGTATGAAAGATTGGTGCAAATGGCATTGCTGAATGAAGAGGATAAGGGCAAGAAGAAAGAGGGTTTGCAGCCTAAGAAGACAGACTTTAAGAAAGGCGGGAAAGGCAACAAAGAGAAGAGGAAGTGCAATTTCTGTGGCAAAGTGGGGCACTTAGTAAAGGACTGCCGGAAAAAGAAGGCCAAGGAGAATGGTGGGTGCTTTTCTTGCGGTGAGACAGGCCACAGGGCTAAGGACTGCCCAAAGAAACGAGGACAGGGGCAGAGGGCTGGATCCACCCCAGGGGCACAGGTCCATGTGCTAGAAGCGCCACCTCTGCAACAGCGAGGTATAAATACTTCTGTAGAAAGTGTAGATTATCTTTATGATCACCCCGTTCGCACTTTATTTGATTCTGGCGCATCACACTCCTTTATCTCGTCTGCTTTAGTAGAATCTCTGCACCTAGAAACTAGTATGGTAGAGGACCCCTTAATTGTTTCAAACCCAATTGGGGGCCCAGCTCATTTGTCTATGATCTGTGTGGGATTGAAAATTTCTATTCTAAGCGTAGAATTTCTATGTAGTGCCTTTGTTTTGGGCTTTTCGGGTTATGGTTTGATTTTGGGTATGGATTGGCTATCCAGCAATGGGGCCATCCTTGTTTGTGAGAAAAGGGTTGTTACGCTCCTAACCCAGCTCGGTAATACTTTGGAAATTTCTTGTAATCCCTCGTATGCGGTTATGCTTAGTTATCTTGAATCGCTAGATGCCTCTGTTGAAAATTTGCAATCAGTTAGAGTGGTCCGGGAATATCCGGATGTCTTTGAAGAGGTGAAGGGCTTGCCTCCGAAGCGGGAAATAGACTTCCGCATATACCTTGTAGATGATGCAAAGCTCGTTGCGTTGCCCGTTAGACATATGGCTCCACGAGAAAGGAAAGAGCTCAGTAAACAGATTAAAGAGCTTCTAGAAAAGGGGTTCATTAGGAGGAGCATTTCAGAATGGGGCGCTCCAGTGGAGTTCGCTACAAAGGCGGATGGTTCACTCCGTCTATGTGTTGACTATAGGGAGCTCAACAAGCTAACGAAAAAGAATAGGCACCCTCTCCCTAGAATTGACGATTTATTTGACCAGCTTGTAGGGGCGTCTGTTTTCTCCCAACTCGATTTAGCAACCGGTTTTCATCAGCTAAGGGTGGCTGAAGATAGCATCGATAAAACGGCGTTCAGAACCCCAGACGGCTTCTTTGAATGGCTTGTCATGCCTTTCGGCTTGACAAATGCACCTGCTTACTTCGTGGACCTGATGAGTAGGGTATTTAGAGATTTCCTCAACAAATTCGTAGTGGTCTTCGTAGATGATATCCTTATCTTCTCAAAGAGTGAAGAGGAACATGCTCAGCACCTAACGGCAATCATGGAAACTTTGCGAGTCCGTCAACTAAAAGCCAAATTCTCCAAATGCCACTTTTGGAGAGAAGAGGTGAGGTTCCTTGGGCACATAGTATCCAAACAAGGGTTAGCGGTGGACCCTGCTAAGGTAGTGGCGGTACAGGATTGGAAGACACCAAGGAATGCAACTGAGGTCCGAAGCTTTCTAGGACTAGCGGGTTTCTATCGAAAGTTCATAAGGGATTTTGCGAAAATCTCAGCTCCGCTCACGAAATTAACTAAGAAGAATCTAGTGTTTAATTGGGACTTGGATTGCGAGTTTGCTTTCCAACGACTGAAAAGGGCTCTCACAACAGCCCCAGTTTTGACGCTGCCAGATGGGAGCAAGATGTTTACTGTTTATACGGATGCATGTGGGACAGGGCTAGGCGCCGTCTTAATGCAAGAAGGAAGGGTAGTATCTTATGGCGGGAGGCAATTGAAAGTGCACGAAAAGAACTACCCAACCCACGATCTTGAGTTAGCCGCCATCGTCTTTGCACTCAAGTCTTGGCGACACTATCTCCTAGGTGAGAAGTTCGAACTTTACACTGACCATAAATCGTTGAAATATCTTTTCTCGCAGAAGGATCTTAACTTGAGGCAACAAAGATGGATGGAGTTTCTTGCCTCATACGATTTCGAAATCTCCTACACTCCGGGCAAAGGCAACGTAGTGGCAGACGCGTTGAGCCGAAAGAAATTGACCCTAAGCCCGTTGTTTGTTGAAAGACAAAGCCTATAGTTTATAGCCAGCTTCGACTTTAGGCCTTCCTCCGATTTCGTACCGGGCTTGCTTGCATCTCTCGAAGTGCGCCCGACTTTAGTGGATTCGGTAGGGGCAGCACAACGCGAAGACCCTCAGCTTGTGGAAACAATTGATAGGATAATTAGGGGTGAGACTTCAAGTCACCTCAACAGATACTCCATCGACGATAAGGGTTTGCTAAGGCGAGACGGAAGACTATGCGTCCCACAGACAAAAGATTTAGTAAAGAAGGTTCTCGAGGAAGCGCATCATTCCAAGATGACGATACACCCAGGCGGAGATAAAATGTACAAGGACATAAAAAGGACTTTCTTCTGGAACGGCATGAAAAAGGACGTGGCAGAGTTCGTTTCTAAGTGCATGGTGTGCCAACGAGTTAAGGCAGAACAGAAAAAGCCTGGCGGACTGCTACATCCTATAGAGGTCCCGCAGTGGAAGTGGGATAGCATCTCAATGGACTTCATCGATGGGCTGCCTAGGTCTAGGAGAGGCAACACTAGCATTTGGGTAATAGTGGATAGGCTTACTAAAAGCGCCCAATTTTTACCTGTCAAAAGTAAGAGGACTGCCTCATCCCTAGCATCACTTTACCTCAAGGAAATCGTTCGACTCCATGGAATACCATCTAGCATTGTTAGTGACCGAGACCCCATCTTCACCAGTGAGTTTTGGCGGAGTCTGGAAGAAGCAGTAGGAACACAGTTATGCTTGAGCACAGCCTATCATCCCCAAACCGACGGCCAAACAGACAGAGTGAACAGAGTTTTGGAAGACCTCCTAAGGCTATGCGTCCTTGACTTCGGAGGGACATGGGAAGACCACCTTCCTTTGGTGTAATTTGCCTACAACAATAGTTATCAAGCAACCATCGGAATGGCGCCCTTCGAAGCTTTATATGGAAGACCGTGCCGATCGCCCACTTGTTGGTGGGAGTCTACTGATAAGCTCATACTTGGACCAGATATGATCCGAGAGACCTCAGAGAAAGTAGACTTAATACGAAGGAGGATGAAGACGGCCCAAGACAGACAAAAGTCCTACGCCGACAAGAGGAGGACCGACCTTGAATTTGAGGTTGGAGACAGAGTTTTTCTCAAGGTATCACCACTAAGAAACGTTGTTCGTTTTGGAACCACAGGAGAACTAGCACCAAGGTTCGTAGGGCCATTCCCTATCATCGAGAAAATTGGGAAAATGGCCTATAGGTTAGAGCTACCCGAGAAGTTGGCTGGAGTCCACAACGTTTTTCACGTTTCTCATCTCCGAAAATGTCTTCATGAGTCCGCTGAAGTGGTAGAGCCAAATATCCTCGAAGAGGCCGAAGTGGAACGCGAAGCAACCATAAGAAAAGTTCCAACCCGCATCTTAGGAACAGAAGTGAAGAAGCTACGCAACCGCGAAGTCAAGCTCGTTAAAGTTCAATGGAGCGACGCCGAGGGAGACGCGACTTGGGAAACTGAAGCTAGAATCCATACAGCCTACCCTTTTCTGTTCGAGGGTACATCCTTGATCTTTCCTTTTCCTTAAGTTGCGCTTTTATCTATCTTTTTAGGTATATTTCCTCGACCGTATCTTTTAGGTAGAAAACCTTTGGATGAAAACATGTAGTTGAAACATGTTATGGATGATGGTTGCAAGTGGTTGCAAGTGATTGCTAGTGGTTGCTCGTGGTTGCATATACACACACAATCTAGGTTTTAGATCGGCTCAGCCACTTCATATTGCATATGCATATATGTTTGCATTCGTATATGGTTGAACTCTAATGTGTTGTCATGTGGATGTTGCATTTGTATTGAATGATTGTGCACTCATGTAGAATCAAGAATAGGGAAGTTTGCATACATAATGGATTCATGGCACTTACATAATCCGCATTAAGGAGGTCAACTAAATCAGTAGAACGATTGATTTTGCATTAGATAAGTACATGTACACACACACTTCGCATATGATCATGAAGCATTAGAAGTCTTTTAAGGACAATGGATGCTCGTGTTTGATGGATGAGTAGATGGATGATTGGATGTTAGGATATACATTCCTCCTAGCTTGAAGATTTCGGGGACGAAATCCTTTTAAGTGGGGGAGAATGTAACACCCCGAAAATTCTATAACTGTGAAATTAGCAAATTAAAGTATAATTAATTTCAAATCAAAGAACTAAGAGAAACGGGATACGCCATTGCGTTCGTCTCGGAAAAATACGCGAAATAGAGTCCGAGTTTTCGAAAAACGGAGTCCGTATGAAGAAGATATGGCCTTCGGAAGTTTTTGAATTAAATTTAAAATTCAAACAGAATAAAATAATTAAAAATAGGGCCCAATGGGCCAGGGCGGATAAACACCCGCCTAGGCCACCCAGGTCGACTGGGCTGTCTACCTGGGCTACCCATGTCGACAGGGCTGTCGACAGCCCTGTCGACAGGGGTGTCGACCTGGTCGAGCCCAGCCAACCTGGCTGGCCAGGTCTGTGTTTGGCCGATTTTCTGTGGTCTGCTTTGTCACTAGGGCTAGGTGGCAAGTTTTAATTGGTCTCTCTATCGAATGAATGGCTACGATCAATCAAAGCAACATCAATGGTCCTAATCAGTTCCTAACCTCTATATAAACAACCCTAGACTAAACCCTAATCTATTCATTCAAAAATAAGATCATAGCCGCCATGTTGCTGAGGAACGACAAAGAGTAGCCGCCAACTAGAGAGAGGATTAGGAGGAAAATTCTAAAGCTTAAAGAGACCTAAATCAAATCAATTCAACAAAGGAATTTGCGTCTTCAATCCCTAAACTAGAGAATTCATCAAACCATTGTAAGTAGAGTATTACTTTGGTATGGATAAACAATTGTGTTGGTTTGTATGCTTGAATTGTGGCAATAAAGTTATTCATATTTGTGCGTTCTTATCAATTTGAAATATTATATACGTTTGGATATTTATGAATTATGTTATTCATTATAAAGAACTACATGCGGTAGTTCTATGCAAGTATACGTTTGGAATATTTCGCAAATTATGTAATCCATGTTGAAGCTACATGTATGTAGTTGATTTAAATTTATGCAAGTTTGGGGTTTTGCTACTATGCCATCATGATGTATATTTTTGTGCATAAATCATTTTGTAAGTAATTAGAACAAGTTTGGTTATTATAATCCATAGGAAATTATGTTGAGAATTTGGCATCATGTATTAAGCCATGCTTTTGTACTAGAAAACCTATTTGCAAACTTATGAATATGGCTAGGCTATGAATGATATTTGGCATAATTGAAATCCATGATTAAGTCTATCTTGTTTACAAGAATTATATGATGACATATGTGGTACATGGCTAGGTTAGGTTCAAAAAGTCCCTTTTTGTAAGTTTATATGACTAAAGTAAGAATCATGATTTCATGTTAGAAATATTTATGCCATGAACAAATTTAACTATACTTATGCCATGCTTATGTTTGACATTATGCCATGTTTATGCTAGAAGTATTTATGCCATGCGTATGTTTGACATTATGCTATGCTTATGCTAGGAATATTTATGCCATGCTTATGTTTGACATTATGCCTAAATAAAAATATTGGTTCATGCGTCAATAATGATATCTCAATTACAAGTTCACATGCTTTGATTCATGTCACCTATGTTTTATGACCAAAGTATATGTCACTACTATGCAAGTACACCAGTTTCTATTTTGTATTCCCAACGTCATATTGCAAGTTCATACGCTCACCTTCCCCATTTTGTGTATGTAATCACGCCATAAGCCTCCCCTTTTCGCATGGCTAAATTGGGCTTTAAAAGGCTAAGCCCAATATATATAAACGGACGTGTAAAACGGGGAAAATAACGTTGGGTTAAAATTACTAATGAATGAAAATATAAAATAGAAGGGCCCAAATTCAGGTATGGGTTGGGCCCATGATTGGTGTAACCTCTACACCATTAACTTAATAATGGGCCGCAAATATTTACATATAAGAAATAAAGAGGAATGACAAAATATGTAAATGTAGAAAATACGATGTGTTTAACCCGAGGTTGGATTGAGTTGTGATGTAAACCTGCCCGGAACCGCCCTGCTGTCCAGTAGTCACAACAATACCTATCCAATGTGGGAGGTTAAACATGGAGCCCAGCAAGGACCCGAGGTTAGACTGAGTTGTGGCGTAAGACTGCTCGGAACCAACCGGCAACAGGCAGCCACAACAATACCTGTCTAATGTGAGAGGTCAGGGCCTTAATAAGACAATTAAGGCTGAGTCAGGATTGTTAGGATTAAGTGAACTAAAGACTTAATCAAAATGGAACATGCTAAACTAAACGGACTGGTGGGGGTTAGGTTAGAAAACACTTAACCAACTTAGCATGTTGGCTAGAGATAGAAAACCTAGTAACGGGGGACCCTTTTCAGCAGTAACCCTAGAAGGTGTATCAGGATACCCTGAAACTAGGCAGGGTGGGGCACGATTACTGGGCTGATTGTAAGAGGTCAAAGCGACGGCGGTAGTGTAGCAGTGTAGGTTCTAACGGGGTGCGGGCGTGCACACACTCCGGCGCAGAAAAATAAGGCACTGGACACCAGTAGCATACATGTGCACTCTAAGGTTGTGTCGGGTTGCCACTATGGGACTTGATACACCCCATGGTGGGACCAGCATAGGTAACTACAACATCGGGGGCCGTAAGACACATGAACTATGCGAGTAGGAGCCGATCATCATAGAATGGATCACATCACCCTGATTATGGGGTGCAAATTGGAAACTAGTTTATATGGGTTCAGAGATTAACATGGGGTACGATAGTATATTCAACTCTAGACAACTTAACCAAGTTATAGTGTTTGCCCACTTCTTGTTATTACTTATCATACCCAGTTCTTTATTCATAGACAAAATAGTACTAGACTTACTCAGGCTTTATGTCTGACTCTACTTTTCTTTCGTCTTCTTTCTTCCGTTTCCCCCCCCCCCCCCCCAGGTCCTCAGGGAGGGAACACAGCAGCTTGACCTACCTCAACATCCAGCTTGAAGAAGAGAAATGTATTGCTTGGACTTTCCTGTTTTGAACTATGGCTTTGGACAAACCACTATGGGGCTTTTGCAGTTTATCTATGTTTTATTTATGCTTCTTTAAATAATGTACTCAAGACAGATTACGAAAGTGTTATGTTATGTTTTTGGAAAGGATGTTGTTGTAACACGTATTTGACTTTATGAAATAAAATTTGTTGTTCTTCCGCTGTTTAGAAATATGTGTTCTTACATCTGTCTTGTATATCTGTGACTTGTACTTATAAACCTCCACCAAAATTAGGGCATTCCCTTTGAGAGTGACCCTAACGGAGGTGGGGTGTTTCAAGGAATAAGGTGCCTCTGGTTCCGTTCAGACCTAGAACGGACTTGTAAATGGATGGTATGTCTGAAGTTGTATTCCTTTATGTTGTATTCGTTGATCTCTGCTAAATCTATATCTGTTTGTGGCGCAGAATTTTTTCTCTTGCTTAACACCCTTCTCTCAGAAGTACGAGCTTAGAGGTTATTTATTAGCAGAAATCAATGGTATGGTATGGATTGACAATGTGGCATGCTAAGATCCAAATGATCAATGCTTTTGTTGAAAAGCAGAGTCTTGTGGATGATGATCAAAGCACAACTTTAGTTAGCACAACCTTGTGTATAGTGATCGACGCTAGTCTATGAATTAGAAAAGCGCGACATTTGTAATAAATTCTGCAAGCATACAGGTGTGTAGCATACAGGTCGAACACAAGGAGGTGAATTAAATTAAATTATCTATCTAATCTCTTGGGCGAGTTAGACAAAATTTTGGAGGTGGATTTTGAAAATAAAACAAAACAAAATTAAAACTGTAATTTGATTCAGAACAGATCTAACTGAACCGACGATCAAATCACAATTTCAATGGGAAAGCAATGAAAATATGAATCAAATTCAAATCTAATCAAATCCAATTTAACCTATGAACACAATTGAAATACAGAAAATAAAAGGGCAAAATATAAATAACAACAGGAAATAAAATTAGGATAACTGCTGAATCTAATCAGATGGTCAATCACTAATGAAAAGAAATGCAAAATACAAATAATGTTCTACCGAATCTAATCGTGTAGACAACACTAAATGCTAAGAAATAGAAAATTGCATAAAATAAAAAGAAAAAAGAGTTTTATTAATGAAGAAGAGAATAGAATGAGATATAGGATAGGATGGTGGCTACAATGCCATTACAAGGGTATATATAGGGTAGATAGCCAAACCCTAACCCTAATGATAACTGGGCCTGGTCATTACATCACTAATTAGTTTACAATGAGAAACATAAATGGGCCTTAGATAAATAAAGCAAATTTGGGCCTTTTCTCTTTTCCTCTTGCTTCCTTGACACTTCTTCATTGATTTGTGATGTGCAAAGCCTTGTTATCGATCATTTTCTTGTCCAACAGCAACTAGATGTGATATCTTCATCTACAATTCTTCAAAATGCAAATACACAGCAAATTGAACTCTATTTTTCTACATTTCTGGTTGCATGCGGGCTGGGTTGGAATATCTGTAAAAGTAACAGAACAATACCAAAGTAATATTTATTTATATACAAAAGATAAGAAATAAGAGCATAAAATAAACATATTTCTATGTCAATCATATAGCGATACTTCGCGAGCCTCACACCCCGATGTGGACCAGAAACGGGAGAGGACAGTAGGGAGAACATGTGTTTCCTTCTAAATAGGAGTGGTGTCATGGTATGGAGCCCAGATATTTTACTTATGTGGATGATGGAATGAGGCGCCTCGGATACCGAGTCCTTAGTGGCTCAGATTTACGCACTATATGGCGGGGAAACATATTGTTCAGGCATAACTAATCCACTAAAGTATTTGTGGACCGATCCTGAAGATCCAAGGGTCACTCGAGCTCTGATCCTGAGACACGGGCTAGAGTGTCTCGAATCAGTAAGGACAATCCCTTGCCTTGGTTCATAGACGGAAATCCAACTTCCAATACGAGATCATGCGGTTTTGATTGTATAATTGGTATGGCGACATGGTATATGGTACCCATGCCGTCTATGGTTGATACATTTATTTTGAAGTTGTTTTTGACACTATACACTAATAGTAATAATAATAAAAGATGAAATTTCGTGTATCAAGCATGTTTGGCAATTACAAGGGAAAACTCTATCCTCCGGCTTGCGTTGCATTGTGTGATGGAACCTAAGTCTCATAATAGCTTCATTTTTCCAAACAGCATTGCGTTGTTTTATTTTGAACTAGGATTCATGTGGAGTAAACATGTTCCGTGTTATACGGCGTGGTCCCGTGATTTACCTTACTTTAAAATCAAGCTAATAAATGTTTTAGTTTTCACACCAGTCCCATGACTGACCTGGAGTTTATTGTTTTAACCTAAACTCTGGGTGCCCTATTTTCCACAAGGGAAGCTAGTAGTTTTGGTTTTGCAGAAATTATATTCACAGGATCTTGGTTTACAGCTGAAGCGATATTCGGAAAGCTCTGTATCCGTGTATTTCTTTCAGTTGTATTTTGTATTATTTTTCCGCTGCTATTTAAAATGTAAATTAAATCTCTGATATTGTATTTCCAATGTGTAATATTTATTCATACTCTATTATATTCTTGTACTCTAATGTAAATTGTTGTAATAAGCAATGAAATGTTCTTCTGTTTGTGTTCTAATTTGTCATGTTCTCAATTCAATCCGTACTTTCCTTTATGGGAAAGTTTGGGTCATTTCATTTGGTATCAGAGCTTTGGTTTACAAAGCTCGGGAACAAGACACATTAGAACCGATGAAAGAATTCATCAGAGACTGGATTAGTAATATCCAATGAGAATAACTAGTTAGAGATGGGATCATTAGTATCCTAGAACAAGTGTGAACAGTATTATTTTCTTAAAAAAATTAGTTTTGAAATTTTTATCTTAATATACGTATTTGAGTATATTATTTTATTTTAGTTTGGAAAATCGAGTATATGAAAATTTTGCATATACGCCGAGGTAGCGTGTATTCAAAGTCTCAAATATACTGGGTAGATATAGAATCACACTCTAGTCGCCCGGAGATGATTCTGATTATTGCTAGCATCATAGGTATTTAGGTTCGACTTTCGAAAGTGGGATATCTATATATTTCAAATTGGCTGGTGTAAGAACCGAAAAATAGTTAGAATATATAGTTGTGATTTGGCATCAAAAATATGATTTTGACTATATATAAAAGTTATATATTTGAAAAGTTAACCAACTAACTGACTGCTGATTGTGTTGTTTGATTATTAGTTTAACTAATAAAAATATTGGAATAAAAAAATCAATCAGAGAATAAACGGTAAATTAAGCCAAATTGAATGAAATATTGAACTGAATTGAAAATTGATTGGATTGCATACATGTACTTATATATGTATGAACAGGTCATAACAGGGAAGCTAAGAAGAGGAATAAAATTGTATGCCCGACAAATAGGTACATATTTACTGTATCTATTGAGGTTTGATGATTTTATAAGCTGATTGGCTAGCCGCTTGGATTTTTCTTTTTCTTTTGGATTGATGAGCGCCCTGTGAGGCAAGTTGCGGTTTTAAATATCAACCCGTACAAAGGAGGTTATGGCGAAATTTTTCAAAAATTTTAGGGTGTTAGCCAATTTTTGAAAAATTAGGAAATTCTTAGAAATTGAAAAGTTGAAGAATGGAAGTTGAGTTAGTTAGTTAAACAACTTTTAGCTCTGTTCCTTTTCGAGATTGAAAAGATCTTAAGTAGCGGAGATTGTAACAACCCACATTTTCAGAACCAATTTAAAATTTTTATTTAAGCCATTTTAAGGAATATGCGAACAAAAATTGGTTATTTTTGCTAAATAAATTCATAATAATTTTAAAATTAGTTTTTATCTTTTATTTGACTAAAAATTAACTCAGTAAATTTTTTCAATTGATTTAAAAGCTTTGTTTTGGAAATTTTGAAAACTCGATGTTTAAAATCAATGCATAACCCTTAAAAAGTGAAATTTTGCATATGAGCTCAGAATTCGACAAAATAAATTTCTTAATTCGCAATGATAAATTATTATTGAGTTCCAAAAGGTGCGTCAATCGGAGTTAGTATGTGGTCGTGCGAGCTAAAACTGTTCAGGGCAAAACAGGCAGTCATTTTACAAAAGAACAATATGCAAACAATCTCAGAATTCGATTCCATTTTTTTTTTGGATTCGTATTGTCAAATAATGGTTAAATCCAAAAAGCCATAATTTTTAGAGTCAGCGTGTGGACATGCAAAAAGAAAAGGTACGCTAAAATCGCATTTTTGAACCTAAATTGAGCAGTTTTACAATGGAACATTATAGAGACGACCTTGAAATTCGACGAACCTTTTTTTATTGAATATGTAGCGTCGAATACAGATAAAATTCCAAAGTTCATGATTTTTAGAATTAGTATGTGACCGTGCGTGATTTTACAGTGGAAAAACAGTCACTATTTTGACTTTAAAAATTCCTGTTTGTGCATACAGGCTCAGAATTTGATGAAACCAGTTTTTAGGTCCGTAATGTCAAAAAGTTGCTTCATGTGAATTTTCATCGAAAACGGAGTCCGTAGGTGACCTCGTGGATTTTTAAATGATGAAAATAAGCGATATTTGAGTATAATAAAATAAAAAATAAAAAAAATATTTGGCTCCACTATAAAAGATATTTGGCTCCATTATAAAATATTTGGCTCCACTATAATAAAACGGTTTGTGATTTCGTGTAGAAACGAAGGAGAAAGATGTAGAGGAAGCTTGCATGAAAACGGACATGCGAGGAGCTGTGCATGAGTTTCCTATAAGAGGGAGAAGATGAGCAAGATGATTCAGGGGTAGATTAAGGTAATTAATTAATCTATATGTTAAGTTAATTACATGTACATGTACATGAAACTTGTAAAAAGCATAAGTTTTTCATACGAAATTGGAATTCAGCGAAACTGGATCTATTGGAACCATATCGACGAGAGCTTCGCAATGAAACTGATTTGGAGAGATTTGGAGCTCGTCTCAATTTTTAGTGGAGGAAAATGTCATATTTGATCAATAGATCGTTTGGCGATATTTAGCGACAAACCAATCAAGGTGAGAACTCCATCTTACTCAAAATTATTTAATCATGTTATTATATAAATGAAAAAAAATAAAAAATTGCCAGTGTAGATTTATAATAGTTTCAATCTCTATAAATTGTATATGGTGTCTATTAGTTCACCTCTCTCGTCCACAAACCATGGACGGTTTAATTGGCTGTATTGTGTGTTGATTTGACTGTTGAAATGTTTAACATATTAAAAACAATGTTTATATTAATATGGTAGTTTGAAAACACCACACGGGTAATGGGAGGATATTTGACATACACTCGTCCCAATATTTAGTTGTATGTCAATCGATGGGTTGACAGTCTGTGACGAGCGTTATTTATTTATTTTAATGCTCACACAGCTGTAAATTTCACATTGGATATGAATGGATTGTGTGATGATTATTTATCATTATTTTTGTATACACGCAATGTATGAAAACAATATAACTGAAACTATACAGTAATTGATTGAGTCACATTCCGATTCAGAAATAAAATAACATTTCAATGAAAACAATATTTTAATATAAAATAATAGATTAATGTAAAAGAATATCTTAATGTAAAAGAATATTTTAATGAAAAGAACATTTTTAAAATAATATTTTCATGTAAAAGAACATTTTAATGTAAGAGAACATTTCAATGTAAAAAACATTTCAATGAAAAGAACATTTTAATGAAAAAAACATTTTAATGAAAAGAACATTTTAATGTAAAGAATATTTTAAAATAAATAATAATTTAAAATAAAGAATCTTTAAAAATAAAGAATATTTTAAAATAAAATGTTTGAACAATTAAAATCACATTTTTATTATATGTATTAATAATCAAAATAATCATTTGTTGAATTATATTTTTGTACATTAAAAATGTCATTCTTTTTAGCATGTTAATGAAAATAAAATAATCATTTGTTGAATTATATTTCTGTACATTAAAAATGTCATTCTTTTTAACATGTTAATGAAAATAAAATAATCATTTGTTGAATTATATTTCTGTACATTAAAAATGTCATTCTTTTTAACATGTTAATGAAAATAAAATAATCATTTGTTGAATTATATTTCTGTACATTAAAAATATCATTCTTTTTAACATGTTAATGAAAATAAAATAATCGTTTACTGAACTATATTTCTATACATTAAAAATGTCATTCTTTATAACATGTTAATGAAAATAAAATAATCAATTATTGAATTATATTTCTGTACATTAAAAATGTCATTCTTTTTAACATGTTAATGAAAATAAAATAACATTTATTGAATTATATTTCTGTACATTAAAAATGTCATTCTTTTTAACATGTTAATGAAAATAAAATAATCATTTGTTGAATTATATTTCTGTACATTAAAAATGTCATTCTTTTAGCTTGTTAACGAAAATAAAATAATAATTTGTTGAATTATATTTCTGTACATTGAAAATATCATAACATGTTAATGAAAATAAAATAATCATTTGTTGAATTATATATCTGTACATTAAAAATGTTATTCTTTTTAACATATTAATGAAAACAAAATAATTATTTGTTGAATTATATTTCTGTACATTAAAAATGTCACTTTTTAACAGTTAATGAAAATAAAATAATTATTTGTTGAATTATATCTCTGTGCATTAAAAATGTCATTATTTTTAACATGTTAATGAAAATAAAATAATCATTAACTTTCAACCATTAACTTCAAATTGATGTAACGGGAGATCCGACCTTCAGATTCTCCTAGAAGAGGAACCGTTGGGTTTGTATTGAAAAGAGCTTGACAATAATTATAAGAGATTTGAAATCTAAGGAGTGGATTTGGAATTATGTCCAAATCAAATTTGGAAAAGGTCGCTATGGATGTAGTTCGGTGGCCGTTATTGGAAACCGACTGTAAATGTAACACCCCACCTCCGCCAGGGTGGCTCTTCCAAGCACTCTAACTTTGGAGGGGCGTTTGAATTAGGTAAACATGCATAATGATATATCAAGGCAGAACAAGAACATATGTATATATGTAAACAGAGTGAATAAGATAAGTAAAACAGCGGAAGATTTCAAACTATTTCAAAACAAGTCTGGTACAACATAACTTTCCAAATAAACAAGTCTAGATAAAAACAACATCAACTGAAAAACTGAAATACACAAGTACTATCCCCAAAATAAATGATAACCATAGCTAGCTTCATGTCAAGACCGTACATGAGCTAAAATCCCACAAGCAAGCGATCAGAAATCCAAGCTAAGCTCCAATATTCCCTCCCTGAGAACCTGGTTATCACTTGCTTGTGGGAGGGAATATTGGAGCTTAGCTTGGATTTCTGATCGCTTGCTTGTGGGATTTTAGCTCATGTACGGTCTTGACATGAAGCTAGCTATGGTTATCACTTATTTTGGGGATAGTACTTGTGTATTTCAGTTTTTCAGTTGATGTTGTTTTTATCTAGACTTGTTTATTTGGAAAGTTATGTTGTACCAGACTTGTTTTGAAATAGTTTGAAATCTTCCGCTGTTTTACTTATCATATTCACTCTGTTTACATATATACATATGTTTTTGTTCTGCCTTGATATATCATTATGCATGTTTACCTGATTCAAACGCCCCTCCAAAGTCAGAGTGCTTGCAAGAGCCACCCTGGCGGAGGTGGGGTGTTACATTTGGTATCAGAGCATATGGTTTACGAGAAGGAACGAAAAGGTTTTTAAAACTTTTGGAAAACTATTTTCAAAACCAAGTATAAAGTATTTTCCAAAGAAAAGTCTAGTTTATTTTAAAGGCTATTCCCCAAAAAGCCATTAGCAAAATTCCTTCGTTTTTCTCCATTCTGAATCTGTCTTTTTCTTCGTTTTCAGTATGGCCGATAACTTTTCTATTCCGGAGGGAGTACACGTACCTGTTTGGTATAGGAGACTTTTGGAGGCTAGGGCGACCGAAGCCGGCCCCGCAGATGTTCCTCCTCCTCCTCCGGTAGTTAATGTTCCTCCTCCTCCTGTCGCTGAGGTTCCTCTTCCTCCTCCCCCTCAACATCCTCAGGCTGACTTCGCAAAGACTTGCAAAGATTTCAAAGCAATGGGTGGCAAGAACTTTCAAGGCACCGAGACTTTTGTAGAGGCCAGGAATTGGTTGAAAGAGACCGAGGATTTATTTGCTATCTTTGGGTTAGACAATCAGAGGAAGATCTTGTTGGCGGTTTGGCTTATGAAGGATGAAGCCGCTTATTGGTGGGAAGTCACCAATGGTACTAGGCCTGTTGAGACTTGGGCCGATTTCAGGGCAAGGTTCGTGCTTAAGTTTCTATCTTCTGCTGAGGAGAATCTGCAAATGGAGAGGTTCATAACTTTGAAACAAGGAGATATGTCGGTCAAAGAATATGTGAACAAGTTCAATCAGTTAGCTCGTTTTGGCTTGGATATGGTGAATACTCCTCAGAAGAAGGCTCTTCGTTTTGCTAGAGGATTGAATGAGCCGTTGCAGGGATTGGCTATGTCACATATTCCCCATGGGGCCACGTTTGAGAGCTTGGTTGATATGGCGTTACTTCAGGGAGATGTCAAGAAAGAGATCAAGTTGAATGATACTCAAGCCAACAAGACTGATTCCTAGTGGAAAGGAAATCAGGGTAATCCAAGTGGTCAGAGCAGTCAAGGCAATCAGAACAAGAACAAGAGTTAAGGCAACAAGTGAAACAACAACAAGGGCAAGAACAACAAGGGGAAGTGCCATTATTGCGGTTCAGTTGGGCATCTTATTAAGGATTGTAAGAAGAGGAAAAGGAAGAATGGTGAATGCTTTTTTGTAACAACCCGAAAATCTGGGCCAGTTTAAAAATTTTATTTTGGCAATTTTAGCGAATTTTGATTATTTAAAATGAATTATTTTAAATGATATAGATGAGAAAATTATTTTGAATATAATTCGAACGAATACATTATATACGTCGTCGTTAGAATATAAATAATTATAAATAGAATTGAAAATGGCGCGGTAGTTCGATAATTCGATTTCAAACTTCAATTGAACATACCGGGTGCAAAACAATCCGGATTTTAGTGAAACCAAAAATAATGGGATCTAATTGGGAATATCTTTCCAACGAATCCGAAAAATCAAAATTTCATAGCGGGGATCAAAAGATATGTCCAGTTGAAAATTCTGAATAGTCGTTATGGAATTCAGGCCCTTAAAAATGGAAATTTTGCAAACGACCTCGGATTTCGACGAAACCAGTTTTGTTGGATCCGCAGTGTCGAATTATTGCTAGGTTTCAAATTTCATAATTTTTCGAATCAATATATGAGCGTGGAAAAGGAAAACGTGTTTGACCGGTTTTAGTTGATTTTAATCGACTGGAAAATGGGCATTTTTCCAACGGTCTCAGAATTCGACGAATCTAGTTTTGTTAGGACCGTATCGTCAATACGAAGCTAAAAAATATTTTTCTGGAATTTTTCTAGTTAGTATGTGACCCCGGTAGATTGAAATGCGCATTTAAATTCATATATAACTTTATATGTTCATTTTAACGGAAACTGATCGAAACGATCAAATTAGCTTACGATACATATCCCATTGTGTTCACAATGGGGGTATTTAGCTATGGACGACAGGCGGTGGGCCTCGTTTCGAGGTCAAAATAAAAAGTTGCTTTTTGAAAAAAAAATGAATTAAAAATAAAATATATATATTTTCAGAAACCCCCCCTCTTTCTTGTTTTCACGAATCAGAAAAAAATAAAAAAAAAAGAAGGAAAGAAGACGGGGCAGCCGCCACCACCCATCGTCGTGGGTCCCTCCGCCACCCGCCGCCTCCTCCCCAGACCCGCCACCAACTGCATCGAGCCTCCTCCCCCATCGCTCCCTCCCCTCGTCTCCTCGGTGAACCCGAATCCAAATCGAAGCCCCTCCCAGAAAACCCTAATCGAAGTCCACCGCCGCCCTTCTCCCCTCTGCTCCGCCACCCCCTTCCAACCTCCGATCCTCCTCCGCTACCAACCTCTCTCGCCTCCTGAACCCGCGACCCCAATTCCCAAATCCAGCAACCCCAAACGCCACTCGACGCTCCATCGACCCACCACTGCTGGCCTCGAGCGAAGAGCCCCCTCTGACGCAGCGCCATCTTCCCCTCCGCCTTCGCGCGCAACTCCGACCCTTCATCCAATCGATGTGAGTCTTTATATATTCTTTTTGTTTTTTTGTTTTAAATTTATATATGATATAATCTGAAATTTATATGTATAATAAAGTCTGAAATTTTTATGTAAGAAAGTTTATATTTTTTTTATTTATTTAGATAAAGGTTGGATTTTTAACATCCAAAAAGTTTTGATTTTGAATTGGATAAAAATATAGTTTTTAGTCAAATAGAAATATAGTTTTTAGTCAAAGAAAAATATGATTCTTAGTTGGATAAAAATTGAATTTTTAATTAGAGAAAAATATAATTTTATGTGTGTGGAGTATTAAAAATATGATTTTTACTTGTTTGCAGAAATAAAAATATAATTTTTATATTATGGAGAAGTTAAAAATATATTCTTTTTGGCTAAAGTAACAAGTTAAAAATACATTCTTTGTTTTAAAAATAGCGTTGTCAAAAATATAAATTTTAACACAAACGGTGTTGAACAGATCACCTTGGCCACACGACGATGGAGTTCTACATAAGAAGAGTCTTGGCGTGTGGTTTAGCAATTGGTGAGAACTTCTCACCTTCCAATTTAATTTTTCTAGTTATAAATATATACTAGGATGCAGACGGTGTTTAGTAGCACCCGACACCCGTCATCCACAGACCATGGATGGCTTGTTTGTTTAATTGTTTGGTTGTGTAGTTGGTTAGATTATTTGGTTTTAATTGAATTGTTTGGTGAAATGAAATTGATTTGATTGATATGTGAATGGCGTGGTCCTTCACTAGACCGGGGATAAGGCTAGGCCTCATCCCGTTTCTAGTATCGTGCCGTTATGCCGCCGAAATTTTCTAAAATATGTTAGAAAAATAAAAATATCATTTTATTTAAAGAATGAACTGAATAGGAATTCATATGTTAGAATAAAATGTTTTATCGTTAAAAATATAATTTTTAACGTGAATATGAATATAGTGAATGTGAATAAATAGATATTCATTTACAATCCGGACGGTTTGTTTATGTACACTGATTTGAATGACATGGATTGGGTCGATAAATTTTACACATCGCCCAACTGCACAAATAAAAATCCGTGTTTGATTGTTTGAAACCCCACACGGGTGTTGGGGTGAAATTTGAAGTTCACTCATCCTGATTGATTAAATATGTCGATCGATTGATTGACAGGCTGTTATAAGCGTCGAATATCTATATTTGATGCTTAGGCAGTGTGGTGCACTTTGGTTGATGGTTGATTATCTTCAATACTATTAAATGCGTGTGATGTATGAAAAGTCCATATAATTAATTTTATATGGCGATTGATTGGGCCTCATTCCAATTTAGAAAATAATAAATTTTACATCTTTATCAATATAAAATAAAGGTTCATGTGTTGACTGTACTCATCCGTTGAGATTAGTCATGTGTTGAACGAAATATTTGAAATAGAAATATTTGAAATAGAAATATTTGAAATAGAAATATTTGAAAAGGAATTATTTGAAAAGGAATTATTTGAAATAGAAATATTTGAAAAGGAATTATTTGAAATAGAAATATTTGAAATAGAAATATTTGAAATAGAAATATTTGAAAAGAAATATTTGAAATAGAATATTTGAAAATAGAAATATATGAAGCCGTGTTGATTAGATTTACGCCATCTTGACGTGAACGATATTTATATCGATTTTATTCATTTTAAAATGAATACTGAAAAGTGATTTAGAAATCGAATAGAAAACCGAAATGAATTGAATATAAAGCGATTTCGAGTTGAATTGAATATAAAACGATTTCGATTTGAATTGAATATAAAGCGATTTCGAGTTGAATTGAATATAAAACGATTTCGAGTTGAATTGAATATAAAACAATTTCGATTTGAATTGAATACAAATGAATTCGAATTGAAATGGAATAGAAATGAATTCAAATTGAAATGAATTGAATTGAAAACGAATTCGAATTGAATTGGAAACAAATTGAAATGAATTCAAATTGAATTGAAATTTGAAATGGAATAGAAATGAATTCAAATTGAAATGAATTGAATTGAAAACGAATACGAATTGAATTGGAAACAAATTGAAATGAATTCAAATTGAATTGAAATTTGAATTGAATAGAAATGAATTTTAAAACGAATTTATAAAGAAGAATTCAATTTTGATTTGAATTGAAATGGAAGTTGAAATTGCTTTTGAAACGAATTCAAAACTATTTGGAAAATTCGTTTTAAATAGAAATCAATGAAATATATATTATATACATTATATATATATATAATATAATGGCCTGAATAGAACGCGCCGCGCCGCGGCAGTTCGTAAATTTCGACCATTTATTTCAAATGGACATTACGGGAGATCCGACCGTCGGATTCTCTTGAAACCTGAACCGTCGGGTTCGTATCGAAAAGATTTTTCTAACGAATATTAGAAATTTGAAATCTAACGGTTGGATTTGGAATTATGTCCAAATCAAATTTGAAAAAGGTCGCTATAAGTGCAGTTCGATGGCCGTTGATGGAAATCGAGTGTACGGGCCTTGATAAAATTATTAAAAATAGTAATAATTTGTGTAAAATCATAAGAAATGATTTAGAAAGAATTGGGATGAAAAACTCCATATTTGAAAAGATAAAAATAGATTTTTATCGAAATAAACTAGTTTTGAACTAGAATTATAATTCTATTTATTTTTAAGTAAATAAATTGAATTTGAAAAGGGTTTTAAAAATAACCAAAATTTCCCATGATTGCATTGGAGTGGATTTGAATCGAAATTTTTCGATGTTGGAATTCATGATTATACGGATGTTATTACGGAAATTTGAAAGATATATATTTATATCGTTATTTCCAATACGACATTTGTTAATCGTAGAAATTTGATATTGAATATAAGCCGATATATTTTCTATTCAGAGCCTTGTATTGAATATCCAATGTGATTGGGGTTTGTCGTGAATGGTGTCTTCACTAACACTGTTCTTGAACCCAGTTGAGAAAAGATTAAATATTTTTACTTAGATTTAATGAAGTGTACCAATTAAATAATATTTAATTGAATTGATATTGATTTTTGGGTTTATCGTGAACAGTGTTTTAAATAACACTCGTTCTTTAACCCGATAATTAATGGAATGTTATTTTGGGTTTATCGTGAACCGTGTTTTAAATGACACTGATTCTTTAACCCAGTTAAAGGTTAAAACTAAGTGGAGTTTTAATGAATCTTTAATTAGATTGAAAAGATCGAAAATGGAGTACCACCAGTTTTGCTCCAGGTGATAGTTAAATCTTTAATTAGATTTGAACGTGAAATGGTAATTGAATTTACCGATAACACCGTGGTGTTAGATATGAAGTATAACCAGTTTTACTTTATGGGATGAATAGGTTGGGATTGGGAAATTAAAACAAATGATTACTTCGGTAAGGTTCGCTAATCCCGACTAGTTTGGATTGATATTCAAAAATAGATTAAAGAATAAATTCAAGAAATTTGTCTTGGATAAAATTAATGGGAACCTTTCCCTATGAATGTGAAATTTAGAAACTAACTGTCGGTTAGCTAAGCAGAATGGTTTTCTGGATATTGATCTGATGTTGGTTTCGGCCTTCGGGGTTAATATTTGGGGAATTATTCTCTTGATTAATTTACGGTTAGTGACTGATGAATTGGAATAAGGCGTATGTTGTGTTTGTGTAACACTTATTTAAAGTATACGCGAGTTATTCGGAAAGACCGGGTTTATCCCATTCTGAATAACTGATACGACGATAAGTCGAAGATGAAGACGATGGTCGAAGACCGGAAGTCTTCACGTCGTTTGGATAATTACTGATGATCTTGATTGGGATGTACACCCAAGAAGATGGAAACAGTTAGTGATCGTCCAGACGTACGTGGAGATCGATGGATATGCGGGGTACTGGGTGCCTCCGGTTTCGTTCAGACCCAGAACGGACTTGTAAATGGACTGTGTGTCTGACATTGGATTTTAGTCTGTGTGATTGATTTCTATTAAATATATATCTGTTTGGCGGCGGAGAATTTATTCTCTTGCTTAACGCCCTTCTGTGAGACGTACCAGCTCAGGGGTTATATATTGATGGATATCAAACGCATGGAGTGAATTGCCTGTGTGGCACGCCTACGTGGCAATTGATCAAGGCTTCTGTTGAAAAGCAAAGTCTTGTTGTTGATGATCAAAGCACAGCCTTTGTGGCGTAGCTTTGTGTAACGTTTTACTTCGCGAGTATCACACCCGGTATGAACCAAAAACGGGAGAAAGGACCTCGGGAAGGGCCTGCGTTTCCTCCTAGCTAGAAGTGGCGTCAGTGGTTTTACACGCCCTGACGAGTTTGACTTATGTGGTTGTTGCTGTTGCGAGGCGCCTCGGTTAGATCGGACGATCCGGGTCCGATGGAGTCATTTGTTGGCTCGCTTATGCCCCAAAGGGCGGCGAAACGCAGTGCTCAGGCATTTTAATCCACATCGGTGGACTGGCCCTATCGCTCCTAGGGTCACTCGAGCTCTGATCCTGAGACTCGGGCTAGGCATTCTCGAATCGGTTGAGGACTATCTTTTGCCTCGGTTCATAGATGGAAATCCAACTTCCAAATACGTGACATTTGCGGTTTTAATTGTAGAACTAGTATGGCGACATGATATATGGTACCCATGCCGCCTATGATTGATACTTATGATTTGAAGTTGTTTGTACACTATGCACTTATAATAGTATCAAATGATTTGTTTTAGACGTATCAATCATTCTTTGGTTGTTATAAGGGAAAACCCTATCCCGCGGCTTGCGTTGCATTGTGTGATAGGACCTGGGTCTTATAACAGCTTCATTTTTCTTTATTTAGCATTGCGCTGTTTGCTTTATGCATTGGTATTCTTGGGAGGAAACCCGTTCCGTGTTATACGGCTTGGTCCCTTGATTTACCTAACTTTAAAAATAAGGTAACTGTTTTAGTTCTCACACCTGTCACATGACTGATCTGGAGTTTATTGTTTTGACCTAAACTCTGGGTGCCCCTATTTTGACACGGGCAGCTAGTAGTTTTGGTTTTGCAGATTTATGTTCACAGGATCCTGGTTTACAGCTGGAACGATATCCGGAAAGCTTTGTATCCGTATATCTCTTCTAGTTGTGTATTGTATTATTTTCCGCTGCGATGTATTTAAATGTAATTTAAATCTCTGATATTTCTGTGTAATATTTATTTGTTTATACTCTGTATATTCTCGTAATATGATGCATTGTTGTAATATAAAAAGAAATGTTCTTTTGTATGCGTTCTGTTGTGTCTTGTTCTCGAACTATCTGCGCTTTCCTTTACGGGGAAGTTGAGGGTCTTCACATTTTTCTGCGGTGAGACTGGACATTTCAGTAAGGATTGCCCGAAGAAGCAAGGGCAAGGCCAGGGTCAGACTCAGCGTGCTGGACCTTCAGGAGGGCAAGTTCATGCTCTCAATGCCGCTCCAGTTCCCGATCGAGGTAGTATTTCTGTTGAGAGCCTTGTATATATTTCTGATTTTCCAGTTCGTACCTTGTTTGATTTTTGTGCATCGCATAGCTTTATCTCATCTGATCTTGTTGATAGTTTGCACCTTAGTACTAGCTTGGTAGAGGATCCCGTCTGTGTCTCAAATCCTATTGGGGGTTCCGCCCATCTGTCTATGATATGTGGGGATTTGAGGATCTCTATACTGAGTGTAGAGTTCTTGAGTAGTGCTTATGTTCTTGGTTTTAGGGGATACGGATTGATATTGGGCATGGATTGGTTGTTCAGATATGGAGCCATCCTTGATTGTGAGCATAGGGTTGTGAGGCTCGTGACTCGCCTCGGAAACACCCTAGAGATTTCTTGTAATCCGAGAGGTCCCGTCATGTTGTGTTATCTTGAATCACTCGACTCGTCAATGGAAACTCTTCAGTCTGTGAGAGTGGTTCGAGAGTATCCGGATGTTTTCGATGAAGTTAGGGGGTTGCCCCCTAAGCGAGAGATTGATTTCCGCATTTATCTGGTGGATAATGCAAAGCCGATTTCTTTGCCCGTTCGGCACATGGCTCCGCGTGAAAGGCGGGAGCTAAGTAAGCAAGTGAAGGAGTTGCTTGAGAAGAACTTCATTAGACGAAGTATATCTGAATGGGGAGCGCCTGTGGTATTTGCTACCAAGGCAGATGGTTCTCTCCGACTTTGTGTTGACTATCGAGAATTGAATAAGCTGACTAAGAAGAACAGACACCCGTTACCGAGGATTGATGATCTCTTTGACCAGCTTGTCGGTGCTTCTGTTTTCTCTCAGCTTGATCTTGCTACTGGATTCCATCAGCTCAGGGTAGCTGAAGATAGTATAGACAAGACCGCGTTCAGAACTCCAGATGGATTCTTCGAATGGCTTGTCATGCCGTTCGGCTTGACTGATGCACCCGCATATTTCGTGGACTTGATGAGTAGGGTGTTCAGGGAGTTCTTGAACAAGTTTGTTGTGGTCTTCGTAGATGATATTCTGATCTTCTCTAAGGATGAGGAAGAGCACGCAAGGCATCTCGTGGAGGTGATGGATACGCTTAGAGCGCATCAGTTGAAGGCCAAGTTCTCCAAGTGTCACTTTTGGAGAAGGGAAGTTAGATTCCTTGGGCATATAGTATCTAAGCAAGGCTTAGCGGTGGATCCCGCTAAGGTAGTTGCAGTTCAGGATTGGAAGACTCCAAGGAATGCAACCGAAGTGAGAAGTTTTCTAGGTCTTGCAGGCTTTTACCGGAAGTTCATCAAGGACTTCGCGAAGATTTCCGCTCCTCTCACTAAATTGACAAAGAAGAATTTAGTTTTTGCTTGGAGCATAGAATGCGAGCTTGCTTTTCAGAAGCTCAAGAGAGCTCTCACATCAGCACCTGTTCTAGCTTTGCCCGATGGAGGGAAGTTATTTACAGTATACACCAATGCATGTGGCACGGGGTTAGGAGCTGTTCTGATGCAAGAAGGAAGAGTGATATGCTTTGGCGGTAGACAACTCAAAGTGCATGAGAAGAATTATCCCACTCATGACTTAGAGTTGGCAGCAATAGTATTTGCACTCAAGGCTTGGCGCCATTATCTTCTGGGAGAAAGGTTTGAGCTTTATACCGATCACAAGTCATTGAAGTATCTCTTTTCTCAGAAGCGTCCTACGATTTTGGGATAGCCTATACCCCTGGCAAGGGGAATGTGGTAGCTGATGCATTGAGTAGAAAAAGGTTGACTCTGAGTCCTCTATTCGTTGAGATGAAGAATTTAGAGTATGTGGCAACCTTTGATTTCTCTTTGGCGATTGAGTCGATGACCGGTTCTTTAGCACCTCTGGAACTCAGACCTACCCTTCTTGATCAAGTTGGGGCTTCGCAGAGAGAAGACCCTCAGATAGTTGAGATTATGGATAAGCTGATTCGAGGAGAGGCGTCTAGTCATCTCGCTCGATATTCTATTGATGACAAGGGTTGGCTGAGGAGAGACGGAAGGTTATGTGTTCCAATGGTAGAAGATTTAGTAAGAAAAGTCCTTGAGGAAGCGCATCGCTCTAAGTTGACTATACATCCGGGCGGAGATAAGATGTATAAAGATATGAAGCGCATTTTCTTTTGGCCTAGGATGAAGAAGGATGTGGCAGAGTTTGTCTCTAGATGTATCACTTGCCAGCAAGTTAAGGCCGAGTCGAAAAAGCCCGGTGGGCTATTGCATCCTCTAGACGTTCCACTATGGAAGTGGGAGAGTATTTCCATGGATTTTATCGATGGGCTACCAAGGTCAAGGAAAGGGAATACGAGCATTTGGGTTATTGTGGATAGACTTACGAAGAGTGCTCATTTCATTCCGGTGAAGAGCAAGAGGACCGCATCTTGGCTAGCGTCTGTATATCTTCGTGAGATTGTGAGACTACATGGAGTCCCTTCTAGTATAGTCAGTGACCGTGACCCAATCTTTACAAGTCAATTCTGGAATAGCTTGCAAGAAGCTATGGGCACGAGGTTGAATCTAAGTACGGCTTATCACCCACAGACGGACGGTCAATCCGAAAGGGTGAATAGGGTACTCGAGGATCTGTTGAGGCTTTGTATTCTGGATTTTGGTGGTACTTGGGAAGACCATCTTCCTCTTGTTGAGTTTGCATATAATAACAGTTATCAGGCAAGCATAGCGATGGCACCATTTGAAGCTTTATATGGGAGGCCGTGCAAGTCGCCTACATGTTGGTGGGAGACTACAGATGAGCTTATACTTGGGCCTGATATGATCAGAGATACATCCGAGAAGGTCGAGTTGATTCGGAGACGGATGAAAGCGGCCCAAGACCGACAGAAATCATATGCTGATAAGCGAAGAACTGATTTGGAGTTTGATGTTGGGGATATGGTTTTCGTGAAGGTTTCTCCTTTGCGGACTGTGGTCCGATTTGGAGCCGTTGGGAAGTTAGCACCGAGGTTTGTTGGACCATTCCCTATTATAGAGAGGATCGGGCAGATGTCTTATAGAGTGGAGTTGCCCGAGAAGCTTGCCGGAGTACACGATGTTTTTCATGTCTCGCATCTCCGGAAGTGTTTACATGAATCAGCAGAGGTTGTTGAGCCAAGTGTTCTGAAAGATGTGGAAGTGGAGAAAGAGGCTACCTTGAGGAGAGCTCCGATTCGTATCTTGGGGACGGAGACCAAGAAGCTAAGGAATCGAGAGGTCAAGTTGGTGAAGGTTCAATGGGGTGAAGCCGAAGAAGACGCAACTTGGGAAACCGAGGAGAAGATGCGTGGGCTTTATCCATTCCTTTTTGAGGGTACACTCTCAATCTCTTTTCTTTGTTAGCATATCTTTCTCTTTGCTATCCATGTTTATCTAGTTTATCGTGTTAATCTTGTCATGAGAACCTTAGGTAGAAACCCTTTGGATGAAACATGTGTTTGAAACATGTTATGCTTGATGGTTGCAAGTGGTTGCAAGTGTTTGCAAGTGGTTACTCGTGGATGCATTATACACGTTAGGCACTAGATCGGCTCACACACTCCTCATATTGCATATGCATGAGTGTTTATGCTTATTCATGGATGAAAATTTTTGTGTTATCACATGGATGTTGCATATGGATGTATGTTATGTGCACACATATAGATGTTATACATTATGTTAGGAATTGCAGACATATGGATTCATTTCACTAACATAATTTGCATTGATGATATTTGCATTAGATAAGTACATATACACACACCTTTGCATATGCTCATACAACATTTAGAATCTTGTAAGGACAATGATTGCTCGTGGATGATGTTTTGAGTAGATGGATGATTGGATGGTAGGATACGTTCTTCCTAACTTGAAGATTTCGGGGACGAAATCCTTTAAGGAGGGGAGAATGTAACAACCCGTATTTGCAATAACCTGTTATAACATAAATCGAGGCAGAATTTAATTTATAAATCTGAATCAAGGGAAACGGGCTGTGCCATTGCGTTCGACTCGGAAAAATACGCGAAATAGAGTCCGAGTTTTCGAAAATCGGAGTCCGTATGACCCGATTAAGGCCCAACGAAGTTTTCAGAAAAATTCAAAGTAAAAACAGATTTCAAATTCAAGTTTGAATTTGAAAATTAGGGCAGTTGGGCCCAGGTGGGAAAATTCCCGCCAGAGTACCCAAGTCGACAGCCCTGTCGACTTGGGAGTCGACTTTGTTGGACCCAAGTCGACAGCCCTGTCGACTTGGCTGTCGACTTGGTCCAGCCGGGCAGTTTTGCCTGGTGCACCATTTTGGGGTTTTGGTTAGGTCTTTGGGCCAGATTCGGTTTTAAGGGCTGAGATTTGAACTAGGGTTTAATCCTTAGGCTAAAACTAGTCCTAATCTCTATAAATAAGGCCCTAACCTAACCCTAAATCATCATTATTCATTCATACAACTAAACTATGGCAAAATCATTCCTCTCATGGCCTCAACTCTCTTCATAAAATTCCTAAATAAATTTTTATGAGAGATTTTCCATGCATACAAGTGTTTTCAAGCTTGTATGAGCATCATTAGCTTGCATTCAAGTCAAGTTTCTATATTTGCATCATAAAGCAAGGGTTTTGATCATTTTTGCTGAAGGGTTTTTCTATTAGAGCTTGCATTTTGGGTCTATTTGATTGCATAACGGCTTTGTCATATTTTTGTGTCTTCATAAGCATTGTAAGCCCTTTTCTACTTTCATATTTAAACTCTAAAGTTAATGAATGATGCAAGTTGTGTTTGATCATTATGATATGATATGCAAGTTTATCATGTTATGCAAGTTTGCTATGTTATGATATGCAAGTTTATCATGTTATGTTATGCAAGTTTGCTATGTTATGATGTGCAAGTTTGCCATATGATATGCAAGTTATGATATGCAAGTTTGGGTTGATCATTTTGCTCATGTTATCATGTTATGCAAGCTTATCTTGGGTTTATGAGCTTAAAGCTTCAAGCTTTATGCTAAAGGTTGCATTTTGGCAACATGTAAGTTATCATATCCCTTATGATAACTTGCACGTGAGGCTAAATGCGAACTTATGGCCATTTCTACATGTCATTTATCACCATGTATCACCAATATGCTAAGTTTGGTTTTATGCATGCTTTTGAGGCCTAAAAATGTAATATGCAAGTATATGAACATATGTACATTTCATATGCCACCATGTTAAACTTGTGGCTTCAACACCTTTATGTCATGATTATGCCAAGTTCCCTCTTTCTATCCTTTATGCGCTATTGCGATATGTAAGCGATGGGATTGCGTTTGGGGTTGGGTAAACTTAAAAGAAATAAAAACATAAGATTGGGAATTTACCTATTAAGTTAGGTCTACCCATTGGGAATTTACCTATTAAGTTAGGTCTACCCAATTGCTTGAAAACTTGTAATATGTTTTGTAAACATGATGGACATGACACTTAGAAAAGATAAGTGTGACCAACTCGAGGTTGGGTTGAGTTTGTAGCATAAACCTACCCGGAACCGGCCGGCTTAACTAGTTGCTACAAACAATAGGACCCAATGTGAGAAGTTGGTCATGTGGTACCTTGAACCCGAGGTTAGACCAAGTTGTGGTGTAAAGCTACCCGGAACCGACCGGCTTAACTAGTAACCGCAACGAAGTCTAATGTGAGAGGTTAAGGCACATTAATTAATTAATGCCTCATGATTAGGGTTAAGTCATGGTCCACTTAATACTTAACCAATTTGGGCATGGTAGATTAATCAGGGTTAAGTCGTGAACTCATCGTTACACTTAACCAAGTTAATCCATGATTAGCAAGAGGGTTAAACCGTACTTAACCCACTAGAAAATCCTAGCAACGGGGGTCCACTCCAGCAGTAATCCCAAGTTTGTATCATCATGACCCTAGGGACTAGGCTAGGGTGGGGGCACGATTACTGGACTTGAGGTAAGTGACCAAAAAGCGACGACAGAGTGGTACGCCGGTGTAGTTCCGGGCGGACTATGGTCGTGCACATAGTCCGAAGCCGGGGAAAACATGCACGGGTACCAGTAGATCGAGACTGTGCACTTATTTTTATGGTGTCCAGGGGTTGACACCCTAGGGCTTGATACACCCGACGGGAGACTCGGCACAGTTTGACTACAATTATGTTTGGGTCGTATTGACACCAACACGTGATGAGTTAGGCTTAGGGAGCCGATCGATTAGACCGTTTGGTTGGACCTCGTATTAGGGTCACTTCATGTTATTGGGCCTCGTATTAGGGTCACTTCATGTTATTGGGCCAAAGCTTGGGCCAAGGGATCAATACTTGTTTATTCAAGTCATGTTAGTTTGCTAGTACACCTGTGGTGCAAAACCTTAAACCTGATTATGCGATGACACCTTTATCTACCTTGTTAGTTAATCATCATGCTAGTATGTTGTTATCCTTATGATCATCCCTGCTTCTCATGCCAGTTAGCTTTATCAGTTTACATTGATTGTAGTAGGGCTTACTCAGTCTTTTTGACTGACCTGTTTTCTTTCACCTCTTTTCTTCCGTTCCCCCTCCCCCCCCCCCCCCCTCCCCCAGGTTCTCAGGGAGGGAATATTGGAGCATAGCTTGGATTTCTGATCGCTTGCTTGTGGGATTTTAGCTCATGTACGGTCTTGACATGAAGCTAGCTATGGTTATCACTTATTTTGGGGATAGTACTTGTGTATTTCAGTTTTTCAGTTGATGTTGTTTTTATCTAGACTTGTTTATTTGGAAAGTTATGTTGTACCAGACTTGTTTTGAAATAGTTTGAAATCTTCCGCTGTTTTACTTATCTTATTCACTCTGTTTACATATATACATATGTTCTTGTTCTGCCTTGATATATCATTATGCATGTTTACCTGATTCAAACGCCCCTCCAAAGTCAGAGTGCTTGCAAGAGCCACCCTGGCGGAGGTAGGGTGTTACAGTAAAGGCCTTAATAAAATTATTAAAAATATGGAAAAAATATGTAAATCATATTAATGATTTAGAAAGATTTTGGATGAAAAATTCCTTATTTGGAAAGATAAATATATATTTTTATCGAAATGAACTAGTTATTAACTAGAATAAATCTTTAATTAAGAGTTAATGAAGTTTTCCAATTAATTAATATTTATTCAGAATTAAATAAAATAAATTGGATTTTGGGTTTGTCATGAATGGTGTCTTAAATAACACTCTTCTTAAACCTTGTGTGAAAAGAATAAATCTTTTAATTAAGATTTACAGAAGTTTACAAATTAAATAATGATTAATTAGAATTGAAATGAAAGTTGATTATGGGTTTATTGTGAACTATGTTTTAAACGACATTTGATCTTTTATCCCAATTAACAGTCAGAACATAATCTCGAATTTATAAATCTTTTATTAAGATTTAAATGGAATTTATAAATCATTTATTAAGGTTTAAATGGAAAATTTCCAAAATAAAGTTTTCCAATTTAATAGAATAAATTGGAATTAAAGGGAAATCGATTTAATAACAATCAAGATGAGCTTCTGTAAAAGAAGACCGTTACTATATATAAAATTTAAAAGGCTTTGCCGCTATTCCATTTATATTATTAGTCTGATAGGGAAATTTATATCGATTGTATATTGATCTGTTTTCCATGTAGATTCCATTTTTATGGAAAATGATTTGGGTTTATCGTGAAATGTGTTATAAAGGACACTGGTTCTTTAACCCAAGTAAAAACAGGATTTATTTCCTAAAATTTGGATAACCATAAAGTAAGGATTTTTGAGATTAAAACTGAACTAGAGTTTTAAATGAATTTTTAATTAGATTAAAATGAGAATGGGATAAATGGGTTGGGATGTGAAAAATATAAATGAATGATTACTTCGGTAAGGTTCGCTAATCCCGACTAGTTTTATAAACCTTTATTTGGTTTTAAATTGATAAAGGATAAAATCAAATCTTTTGAATAGATATACGAAGGAAGATTAAAGAATAAATTTGAAAGAATTTTATTTTTGATAAAATTAATGGGAACCTTTCCATAAAAATGTGAATATTTTATTAAAAAAATATTTTTAATTGGAATGAGGCGTATTATGTGTTTTTATAGCACTTGATCATAAAATATGCGAATTATTCGGAAAGACTGGGTTTAACCCATTCTGAATAATTAATACGACGACCAAGAGTCGAAGATGAAGACGGTGGTTGAAGACCGGAGTTCTTCACATCGTTTAGATGATTACTGATGTCTTGATTGGGTCGTACACCCAAGACAAGGTAATAAGTAGTGATCGTCCAAACTTACTTGGAGATCGACAGATATGCGAGGACATCTCTCCTGTATTGGACATATGGGACGAGGAATAAGGTACCTCAGGTTCCGTTGAAACCCAGAACGGACTTGTAAATGGATGTTATGTCTGATGTTGTATTCTTTTATGTTGTATTCGTTGATCGTTGCTAAATATATATCTATTTGGTGGCGGAGAATTTTTTTCTCTTACTTAGCACCTATCTCTAACACGTACAAGCTTAGAGGTTATATTGGCGAAAATCAGTGGTATGGTATGAATTGACAATGTGTGAGACGATCCCAAAACCCCGCGACACGGTGTTAAGGATAATCATCGGAATATAACACATTAATCATCATTAGCAGATCACAGACAATAGCATAAACAGAAAATAGAATAATTTACACACATATGACAGCGGAATCATATAGATATCATCACATCAGAGAAGCACAGTACAGGATACAACTTAGTGCATAATGATACATAATCAGCCACCATCGTCTGAGGCGGAATCATACATAAAGAGTACACAAAATAAATATCAGTCTACATCGCCAATGGCGGAATCATAATATAGATACAATAATGGCGGAGAAAATCCAAGTCAGCACGGTGTAGTCAAGCCTCGCCATGAGCCAAAAGGTGCGTCAGAAACCTGTAACTAGGCTGCCCGTGTGAAAATGAGGGCATCCGAGTTTGCAAGGTGAAACAAACTACGAGTCAGTCATGGGACTGGTATGAGAAATCTACTTAACTTATTAACAACAATAATAAGGCAAATCAAAGGACCACGCCACTTTCGTGGAACAGGTTTACTCCAATGAGTGCTAGTGCATGAAACAAAGTAAATGATTAAATCATCGCAATGCTTTTTATAAAATGAAGCCATTATAAGACTCAGGTCCCATCACACAATGCAACGCAAGATGGAGGATAGAGTTTTTACCTTATAATGGCCAAAAATGCTTCATACGAATTAAACAAAAGTGTTTGATATTATTACTAGTGCATATATGTTTCAAAAGCGATTTCAATCATAAATATCAATCATAGGCGGCATAAATGACCCATACCGCTATGTCGTCGTACCAGTAATACAATCACGTCCGCATATTTCGTATTGCAAATTGGATTCCTTCATGAGTCGAGGCAAGGGGCAAGCTCCTCTCCGATTCGAGACACTCTAGCAAATGTCCCAGGACCCCACTATGATCCTTGGATCATCAGGGCCGGTCCTCTCTTACTTTTGAGGATAAGTTATTCCTGAACACACGTTTCCCGGTCCTTACAGACCTATATCGAGGCGCCTCGCATTCCAACAACCACACAGTTGAAAAGCATATATAATGTCAGGGCTGGTAGGTCACTAACACCACTTTAGCTAGAAAGAAACGTCATGCTCTCCCTGCAGTCACTCTCCCGTTTTTGACTCATACCGAGGTGTGAGGCTCGCGAATTCACCTTATACACAAAGCTACGTCACATAGACCATGTTTTGATCATCAATGTGATGGCAAGGAATTTCGCTCGGTCCGAACCAGTCGCTAAACCGACCCAGACCGTTCGAAACGCCCTATCGTTTGAGAACACGACAAAATGGAACGCATACAGAAGAACATTTCATCGTATATTACAACAATGCATCAGATTACAAGAATATACAGAGTATAAGTGAATATTACACAGGATTTAAATTACATTTAAATACATATCAGCGGAAAATAATACAATACACAACTAGAAGTAGATATACAGATACAAAGCTTTCCGGATATCGTTCCAGCTGTAAACCAGGATCCTGTGAATATAAATCTGCAAAACCAAAACTACTAGCTGCCCGTGTCAAAATAAGGGCACCCAGAGTTTAGGTTAAAACAATAAACTCCAGGTCAGTCATGGGACTGGTGTGAGAACTAAAACAGTTAATCTTTATTTTTAAAGCTAGGTGAATCAAGGGACCACGCCGTATAACACGGAACGGGTTTCCTCCCAAGAATACCGGTGCATAAAACAAACAGCGCAATGCTAAGTAAAGAAAAATGAAGCTGTTATAAGACCCAGGTCCTATCACACAATGCAACGCAAGCCGGGGGATAGGGTTTTTACCTTATAACAGCCAACGAATGCTTGATACGTTTAAAACAAATCATTTGATACTATTGTAAGTGCATAGTGTATAAAACAACTTCAAATCATAAGTATCAATCATAAGCGGCATAAGTGCCCCATCCCACTATATCGCCATACTAGGCTCTACAAATAAAACCGCAAATATAACGTATTTGGAAATTGGATTTCCGTCTATGAACCGAGGCAAAAGATAGTCCTCAACCGATTTGAGATGCTCTAGCCCGTGTCTCAGGACCCAGACACAGGTGGGCCCTTGGATCCTCAGGGCCGGTCCACCGATGTGGATTAAAATGCCTGAACATGCGTTTCCCCGCCCTATGGGGCGTAGGTGAGCCAACTAATTGACTCCATCGGTTCGAGAACGACCGATCAATCCGAGGCGCCTCGCAACAGCAACAACCACATAAGTCAAACTCGTCAGGGCGTGTAAAACCACTGACGCCACTTCTAGCTAGAAAGAAACACATGCCCTCCCTGACGTCCTCTCCCGTTTTTGGTTCATACCGGGTGTGAAACTCGCGAAGCAAACGTTACACAAAGCTACGCCACAAAGGCCGTGCTTTGATCATCACCACAAGACTTTGCTTTTCAACAGAAGCCTCGATCAATTGCCACTTAGGCATGCCACATAGGCAATTCACTCCATGCGTTTGATATCCATCAATATATAACCCCTGAGCTCGTACGTCTCAGAGAAGGGCGTTAAGCAAGAGAATAAATTCTCCGCCGCCAAACAGATATATATTTAATAGAGATCAATCACACGGACTAAAATCCAATGTCAGACACACAGTCCATTTACAAGTCCGTTCTGGGTCTGAACGAAACCGGAGGCACCTAGTACCCCGCATATCCATCGATCTCCAAGTACGTCTGGACGATCACTAACTGTTTCCATCTTCTTGGGTGTACAGCCCAATCAAGATCATCAGTAACCACCCAAACGACGTGAAGACTTCCGGTCTTCGACCACCGTCTTCGTCTTCGACTTATCGTCGTATCAGTTATTCAGAATGGGATAAACCCGGTCTTCCCGAATAACTCGCGTATATTTTAAGTAAGTGTTACACAAACACAACATACGCCTCATTCCAATCCATCAGTCACTAACCGTAAATTAATCAAGAGAATAATTCCCCAAATATTAACCCCGAAGGCCGAAACCAACATCAGATCAATATCCAGAAAACCATTCTACTTAGCTAACCGACAGTTAGTTTCTAATTTCACATTCATAGGGAAAGGTTCCCATTAATTTTATCAAAGATAAATTCTTGAATTTATTCTTTAATCAACTTTTGAATATCAATTCAAACTAGTCGGGATTAGCGAACCTTACCGAAGTAATCATTTGTTTTAATTTCCCAATCCCAACCTATTCATCCCATGAAGTAAAACTGGTTATACTTCATATCTAACACCACGGTGTTATTGGTAAATTCAATTACCATTTCACGTTCAAATCTAATTAAAGATTTAACTATCGCCTGGAGCAAAACCGGTGATACTCCATTTCGATTATTTCAATCTAATTAAAGATTCATTAAAACTCCACTTAGTTTTAATCGTTAACTGGGTTAAAGAATCAGTGTCATTTAAAACACGGTTCACGATAAACCCAAAATCACATTCCATTAATTATCGAGTTAAAGAACAAGTGTTATTTAAAACACTGTTCACGATAAACCCAAAAATCAATAACAATTCTATTCCAATTAAATATTATTTAATTGGTACCCTTCATTAAATCTAAAATAAAAAGATTTAATCTTTTCTCAACTGGGTTCAAGAACAGTGTTAATGAAGACACCATTCACGACAAACCCAAATCACATTCGATATTCAATACAAGGCTCTGAATAGAAAATATATCGGCTTATATTCAATATCAAACTCTACGACTAACAAATGTCGTATTGGAAATAACGATATAAATATATATCTTTCAAATTTCCATAACAACACCTGTATAATCACGAATTCCAACATCGAAATATTCCGAAGACAATTTCGATTCAAATCCACTCCAATGCAATCATTGGATATTCTGGTTATTTTTAAAACCCTTTTTAAATTCAATTTATTTATTTAAAAATAAATAGAATTATAATTCTAGTTCAAAACTAGTTCATTTCGATAAAAATCTATTTTTATCTTTTCAAATATGGAGTTTTTCATCCCAATTCTTTCTAAATAATTTCTTATGATTTTACACAAATTATTACTATTTTTAATAATTTTATCAAGGCCTGTACAGTCGATTTCCATCAATGGCCATCGAACTGCACTTACAACGACCTTTTTCGAATTTGATTTGGACGTATCTCCAAATCCAACCGTTAGATTTCAAATTTCTAATATTGGTTAGAAATCTCTTTTCGATACGAACCCAACGGTTCCGGTTTTAGGAGAATCCGACGGTCGGATCTCCCGTAATGTCCGTTTGAAATAAATGGTCGAAATTCACGAACTGCCGCGGCGTGGCGCGTTCTATTCAGGCCATTATATTATATATATAATATATATAATATATATTTCATCGATTTCTATTTAAAACGAATTATATAAATAGTTTTAAAATTCGTTTCAAAAGCAATTTCAACTTCCATTTCAGTTCAAATCAAAATTGAATCCTTCTTTACAAATTCGTTTTAAAATTCATTTCTATTCAATTCAAATTTCAATTCAATTTGAATTCGTTTTCAATTCCTTTCGAAATCCTTCTCAATTCAATTCATTTCATTTCGAAATCGTTTTCAATTCAATTCATTTCAAAATCGTTTTCAATTCAATTCATTTCGAAATCGTTTTCAATTCAATTCATTTCGAAATCGTTTTCAATTCAATTCATTTCGAAATCGTTTTCAATTCAATTCATTTTGAAATCGTTTTCAATTCATTTTCAATTCAATTTGAATTCGTTTTCAATTCAATTCATTTCGAAATCGTTTTCAATTCATTTCTAAATGAATAAAATCGATATAAATATCGTTCACGTCAAAATGGCGTTAAACTAATCAACACGGCTTCATAAATTTCTATTTTCAAATATTCTATTTCAGATATTTCTTTTTCAAAATAGTTGTTATTTTCAAAATATTTCGTTCAACACATGACCAATCTCAATAGATGAGTACTGTCAACACATGAACCTTTATTTTATATTGATAAAGATGTAAATTTTATTACTAAAATATTTCGTTCAACATAATAGCATTGAAAATAATCAACCATCAACCAAAGTGCACTACACTGTATAAGCATCAAATATAGATATTCCACGCTTATAACAGCCTGTCAATCAATCGATCGACATATTTAATCAATCAGGATGAGTGGACTTCAAATTTCATCCTAACACCCGTGTGGGGTTTCAAACAATCAAACACAGATTTTATTTGTGCAGTTGGGCGATGTGTAAAATTTATCGACCCAATTAATGTCCTTCAAATAGGTGTACATAAACAAACCGTCTGGTTTGTAAATGAATATTCATTTATTCACATTCACGTTAAAAATTATATTTTTAACGACAAAACATTTTATTCCAACATATGAATTTCTATTCAATTCATTTATTCTATAAAATGATATTTTTTATTTTTCTAACACATTTTAGAAAATTTCGGCGGCATAACGGCACGATACTAGAAACGGGATAAGGCCTAGCCTTATCCCCGGTCTAGTGAAGGCCCACGCCATTCACACATCAATCAAAATCACCAAACAACCAAATTCAGATCAAATCATATAACTAATCTATGCAACCAAACAAACAAGTCCATGGTCTGTGGACGATTGTGTCGGGTGCTACTAAGCACCGTCTGGATCCTAGTATATATATATTTAACTAGAAAAGAAATTGAAGAGTGAGAAATTCTCACCAAAAGCTAAATCCAACGTCGCGACTCTTCATAGGTAGGAAATCTTCACCTTTTCGTCTTTTGTCACTTTCGTTGCCCGTATTCACTACATATATAAAAATCACATCTTTATATTCTTTCTACTTCACGATGAAATAAAGTTCTGATTTTTATTTCCCTTCATATATATACAACGCTTCTTTCTATATAAAAAATATATTTTTATATTTCTAATCCTTATATAAAGATCGAATTTTTATTATCATACCTATATAAAAATTATATTTTTATATTTCTACTTTAATCAAAACCATATTTTTAATACTCTACATAAGTAAAAATCATATTTTTATTTAGCTACCTTGATAAAAATCACATTTTTACATCACTATACGTAAAATAAAGATTAGATTTTTATTTCGTTATATATATAAAAATCGTATTTTTATATTCTCTAACTTATAAAAATTATATTTTTACCTTCTACATTATATAAAAATTGTATTTTTAACTTCTAAATCATATAAAAATTATATTTTTAACTTCTACATTATATAAAAATTATATTTTTATCCTTTCTATAATATAAAAATTATATTTTTATCTCTTCTATAAATTAAAAATCGAATTTTCATTCTTTCTAAAATATAAATATCATATTTTTATAAAATAAAAATATAATCTTTTCACTTTTTAAATCAAATCTTTTCTACGATAAAAATCAATCCTTGTTCATAAATAAACATCCATCCTTTCATGGTTAAAAATCTAATCTTTGCCACTTCAAAAAAAAAAAAATTCTAATCTTTGTGCTCGCTACTTCATGATCAAAACCAGAAACTTATCGTATATAAAAGTACATTCCTTTCATCTATAAAATATATTCTTTCCATTGATATTCATATATAAAAATTCTATATTTTTCTCATCACAATGTTATAAAAAAAAAGGAAAACTTAAAATAAAATTACATGTTATGTACCTTTTCTTTTTCTTTTTTAAAGGCCGATCTTTCTTCTTCGTTCCTCTTGCTGCCATCAAAGCTGGGTTCGTGCGGAGGAGGGCTGGTCCATGTGGTCAACGCGCGCACGCCCCGAGGTGGCTCACTTGGTTGTGGTTGTGGCCAGCGGGTTTTCAGAACATCGAACAAAGGAAAGAGGAGGAGGAGAGGATTGTCGCGAGGTCTGAGGCGTCGGGGTGCGTGCAGGAGGTCGGCGCGGTGGTTGGTGGTGGCGGGTGGCCAGAGGTGGCGCCCCATTGGCCGACGGAAGCTAGGTTTCTCGGATTGGGGTTTTCGGGCGTCGTGATTTCATCGGAGAGGTGTGGCTTCAGTGGAGGAAAGGAGAGAGGGCGACGCGAGGGGAGATTCTGGCGGCGCCATGGTCGGAGGCGCGGTGGTGGATTGGAGCGGCGTCGAGTTCTCAGGCGAGTGGTTTTTTTTTATTTTACTTCTGTAAAGTGAGAGAGAGGGATAGTATAGGAGTTAAGGAATTTATAATTAATTAATATTACATTTTATCCCCCTTCGTTGACTTTTTATGCGAACTCGGAATCAAACCCACAAACTGTCATCCCTAGCGTATTTCCCCCATTCCGAACACAATGGGATATGTCCCGCAAGCTGATTCGACTTTTACTATCAGTTTCCGTTTAATTTACATTTAAATCACTTTATTGAATTTTAAACGTACATTTCAAATTACCGGGGTCACATACTAACTCAATAAATTGCAAAAAAATATTTTCTAGCTTCGTATTGACGATACGGTCCTAACAAAACTAGTTTCGTCGAATTCTGAGACTGTTGGAAAAATGGCCAATTTCCAGTCGATTAAAATCAACTGAAACCGGTCAAACGCGTTTTCCTTTGCCACGCTCACATATTGATTCGAAAAATTATGAAATTTGAAACCTAGCAATAACTTTTCATCACGGACCTAACAAAAGTGGTTTCGTCTAAATCCGAGGTCGTTTGCAAAATGTCCATTTTTAAGGGCCTGAATTCCATAGCGACTATTCAGAATTTTCAACTGGACATATCTTTTGATTCCCGCTATGCAATCTCGATTATTCGGATTCGCTGGAAAGATATTCGCTATTAGATTCCATTATTTTTGGTTTCACTAAAATCCGGATTGTTTTGCACCCGGTACATTCAATTGAAGTTTGAAATCGAATTATCGAACTACCGCGCCATTTTCAATTTATAATTATATATAAATATTTATATTCTAACGACAACGCGTATAAAATATATACGTTCGAATGCTATTGAAAATAAATTTCTCGTCGATATTAATTAAAATAATTCATTTTAAATATTCATAATTCGCTAAAATTGCCAAAATAAAATTTTTAAACTGGCCCAGATTTTCCGGGTTGTTACAATCAACCACAAGAATTTGCTTTGCAACAGAAGCTTTGATCATATGCCACTTAGGCGTGCCACACATGCAATCCATTCCATGCGACTTATTTCTATCAATACATAACCTATGAGCTCGTACGTCTCAAAGAAGGGCGTTAACCAAGAGAATAAATTCTCCGCCGCCAAACTGATATATACTTAACAGAGATCAATCAGCACTGAACAAAATCCAATGTCAGACACACAGTCCATTTACAAGTCCGTTCTGGGTCTGAACGAAACCGGAGGCACCAATTCCTCGCATATCTATACCATCAACAGTATGTTTGGACAGCTACTACTTCAGCTCCTTCATGGTAGCTACTCCAATCACGAGCATCAGTAGCGCACATCCATCCAATGTGAAGATCGTCGGTCTTCAACCGTCTTCGACTCTTCGCCTTCTCAACGTCGATCGATTATTTGAAATGCGATGAACTCGGCCTTTTCAAATAATCCATGTATATTTAGATTTTCAAATCAATTTAGCACATGGTTATACTATTCAACATTCACATTTCAGTTCGTTAGTTATAATTCTCATGTTAAATATTTTCAACCATCACATATAATGTAAACACAATGAAATTGGTTTATTTCCACTCTATATCGTCTATAGTATTTTATAACGATATATTGTCATTTTTATTTAATTTAAAACGGCCATATTTAATTAAACGACGTTTCAGGTCGTGTCGATGCACTGGCGCTGTTTCTCACTAATTTTGTTTTACACATATCTGAAAATCTAACCGTTGGATCTTCACAAATTTTATATCATTAGGAAGGTCATTTCAAAACGAATCCAACAGTTTCAGTTTTGGGAAAATCCGACGGTCAGATCTTCCACACTAGCCATTTGAAGTTACGATTTCAATTTACGAACTGCAGCGTAGTTATTCGATTTTATTTAATTATATATATATATATATATATATATAATCGTTTCTGGCGCTGTTTTTCTTCAGATTTGAATTAAACATTCCAGACAATCCGACCGTCGGATCTTCACAAAGTTGGTGTTGTTGGAAAGATATTTCCAAGGCGAACCCAACGGTTGTGGTTTCGGGAAAATCCAATGGTCGGATTTCCCGCACTAGTCGTTTGAAATCACGGTTTCAAAACACGAACTGCACGGCCACGTTTCGTTTTAATTTCATTTATATTTATATATTTATATAAATATAGTTCATTCAAAAATTCCTATAACGTTTTCACTTCAATTATTTCACTAACGCCTTTAAATTTTGGAAAATTTCGCCATAACCTACTTTGTACGGGAGGGGCTGGGAAAATTCCCAAATAGCCACACGGGCGTCTCATGTCAAAAAGAAAAAGAAAAAGCCAAGCGGCTAGCCAACAGGCTCAAAAAATCATCACCCAAACAAAACAGTAAATGTGTACCTATTTGTCGTGCACAAAATTTTATTCCTCTTCTTTAGCCCCTTGGCTATAACCTGTTCAATAAATATGCATGTGCATATATACAATTTTTATCACTTATCATTTTCCATTCAACTTCATATTGGATTTACTTTGGTTTAAAAACACCATTCATTCTAATGTTGCATGCATAGGCTAAAATCACATCATTAGCTAATTAATGTAAATTTCAACTCATGCATATTTATTTGAACAAGTGGCTATTTTTAACACTTCACATTTCAAAGATGATAATTTTGGCGAACTAAAATAGATTTCAACACATGACTATTTTATTTCGTTCCTACGCATGTTAAAAATAATATTTCATTCACAAATATTTATTTCAATGTCCGCATATCTTTAACATATTACATATATGGTAAAAATGATATTTTTATCACTTAAAATATTTATTCGACAAATGGATTGAAACACCCCACCTCCGTTAGGGTCACTCTCAAAGGGAATGCCCTAATTTTGGTGGAGGTTTATAAGTACAAGTCACAGATATACAAGACAGATATAAGAACACATATTTGTAAACAGCGGAAGAACAACAAACTTTATTTCATAAATTCAAATACGTGTTACAACAACATCCTTTCCAAAAACATAACATAACACTTCATAATCTGTCTTGAGTACATTATTTTTTTTTTAAAGAAGCATAAATAAAACATAGACAAACTGCCAAAGCCCCATAGTGGATTGTCCAAAGCCATAGTTCAAAACAGGAAAGTCCAAGCAATACATTTCTCTTCTTCAAGCTGGATGTTGAGGTAGGTCAAGCTGCTGTGTTCCCTCCCTGAGGACCTTGGGGGGGGGGGGGGAAACGGAAGAAAGAAGACGAAAGAAAAATAGAGTCAGACATAAAGCCTGAGTAAGTCTAGTACTACTTTGTCTATGAATAAAGAACTGGGTATGATAAGTAAAACAGGAAGTGGGCAACATTATAAACTTGGTTAAGTTATCTAGGGTCGAATATACTATCGTACCCCACGTTAATCTCTGAACCCATATAAACTAGTTTCCAATTTGCACCCCAAAAATCAGGGTGATGTGATCCATTCTACGATGATCGGCTCCTACTCGCATAGTTGCATGTGTCTTACGGCCCCCGATGTCTGTAGTTACCTATGTTGGTCCCACCATGGGGTGTATCAAGTCCCATAGTGGCAACCCGACACAACCTTAGAGTGCAAAGGTATGCTACTGGTGTCCAGTGCTTTATTTTTCTGCGCCGGAGTGCGTGCACGCCCGCACACCGTTAGAACCTACACTGCTACACCACCGCCGTCGATTTGACCTCTTACAATCAGCCTAGTAATCGTGCCCCACCCTGCCTAGTTTCAGGGTATCCTGATACACCTTCTAGGGTTACTGCTGAAAAGGGTCCCCCGTTACTAGGTTTTCTATCTCTAGCCAACATGCTAAGTTGGTTAAGTGTTTCCTAACCTAACCCCACCAGTCCGTTTAGTTTAGCATGTTCCATTTTGATTAAGTCTTTAGTTCACTTAATCCTAACAATCCTGACTCAGCCTTAATTGTCTTATTAAGGCCCTGACCTCTCACATTAGACAGGTATTGTTGTGGCTGCCTGTTGCCGGTTGGTTCCGGGCAGTCTTACGCCACAACTCAGTCTAACCTCGGGTCCTTGCTGGGCTCCATGTTTAACCTCCCACATTGGATAGGTATTGTTGTGACTACTGGACAGCCGGGCGGTTCCGGGCAGGTTTACATCACAACTCAATCCAACCTCGGGTTAAACACATCGTCTTTTCTACATTTACATATTTTGTCATTCTTCTTTATTTCTTATATGTAAATATTTGCGGCCCATTATTATGTTAATGGTGTAAAGGTTACACCAACCATGGGCCCAACCCATACTTGACTTTGGGCCCTTCTATTTCATATTTTCATTCATTAATTAATTTTTAACCCAACGTTATTTTCCCCCGTTTTACACGTCCGTTTATATATATTGGGCTTAGCCTTTTAAAGCCCAATTTAGCCATGCGAAAAGGGGAGGCTTATGGCGTATACACAAAGAGGGGAAAGTGAGCGCATGAACTTGCATATGACATTGGAAAATACATAATAGAAATTGGTGTACTTGCATAGTGGTGACATGTATTTTGGTCATAAAACATAGGTGACATAAATCAAGGCATGTAAACTTGCATAGGTTTAACTACAACATGAACCTATATTCTTATTTAGGCATAATGTCAAACATAAGCATGGCCTAAATACTTCTAGCATAAACATGGCATATTGTCAAACATAAGCATGGCATAAAATACTTCTTGCATAGGCATGGAATATTGTCAAACATAAGCATGGCATAAAATACTTCTAGCATAGGCATGGCATATGGTCAAACATAAGCATGGCATAAATACTTCTAGCATGAACATAGCATAATTCAACTTAATCATGATTTAAGCCTAATCACATAACGATGGTATAAACATACTTATACATAAATATTCCTAAACATGGTGTTTGCTTTAAACTTCAAAAAAAAAAAGGGATTTTTTTTTTTGAGTCCAACCTAGCCATGTCATCATATAATCCTTTGAAACAAGATAGACTTAATAACGGATTTCAATTATGCCAAATATCATTCCTAGCCATATTCATAAGTTTGCAAAAGCATGACTTAATACATGGATTATGGTGTCAAAATTCCACATAGTTTCATATGAACTATAATAACCAAACTTGTTTCAATTACTTGCAAAATGATTTATGCACAAAAATATACATCATAATGGCATAATAACAAAGCCCCAAACTTGCATAAATTTCACTCAACTACATACATGTAGCTTCAACATAGATTACATAATTTGCGCAATATTCCAAACGTATATTTGCATAGAACTACCGCATGTAGTTCTTTATAATGAATAACATAATTTTGCACAAATATGAATTACTTCCATTGCCACAATTCAAGCATACACATCAACACAGTTGTTTATTAATACCAAAGTAATACTCTACTTACAATGGTTTGATGAATTCTCTAATTTAGGGATTGAAGACGCAAATTCCTTTGTTGAATTGATTAGCTTTAGGTTGCTTGAATTGCTTTAGGCCTTAGAACTTTCTCCCTAATCCTCTCTTTAGTTGGCGGCTACTCTTTGTCGTTCCTCAGCAACATGGCGGCTATGTTCTTAATTTGAATGAATAGATTAGTGTTTAGTCTAGGGTTGTTTATATAGAGGTTAGGAATTGATTAGGACCCTTGATGTTGCTAGGTTAGATCATAGCCATTCATTAGGAAGAGAGACCAATAAAAACCCGCCACCTAGCCCTAATGACAAAGCAGACCACAGAAATTCGACCAAACACAGACCTGGCCAGCCAGGTTGACTGGGCTCGACCAGGTCGACACCCCTGTCGACAGGGCTGTCGACAGCCCTGTCGACATGGGTAGCCCAGGTCGACAGCCCAGTCGACCTGGGTGGCTAGGCGGGTGTTTTATCCGCCTGGCCCATTGGGCCCCATTTCAAATTATTATTTTATTCTGTTTGAATTTTAAATTTAATTCAAAACTTCCGAAGGCCATATCTTCTTCATACGGACTCCGTTTTTTGAAAACTCGGACTCTATTTCGCGTATTTTTCCGAGACGAACGCAATGGCGTATCCCGTTTCCCTTAGTTCTTTGATTTGAATTTGATTATACTTTAATTCATGAATTTCACAGTTATAGAATTTTTCGGGGTGTTACATTCTCCCCCACTTAAAAGGATTTCGTCCCCGAAATCTTCAAGTTAGGAGGAATGTATATCCTAACATCCAATCATCCATCTACTCATCCATCAAACACGAGCATCCATTGTCCTTAAAAGACTTCTAATGCTTCATGATCATATGCAAAGTGTGTGTGTACATGTACTTATCTAATGCAAAATCAGGCGGTCTACTGATTCAGTTGACCTCCTTAATGCGAATTATGTAAGTGCCATGAATCCATTATGTATGCAAATTTTCCTATTCATGATTCTACATGAGTGCACAATCATTCAATACAAATGCAACATCCACATGACAACACATTAAAGTTCAACCATATACGAATACAAACATATATCCATATGCAATATGAAGTGATTGAGCCGATCTAAAACCTAGATTGTGTGTGTATATGCAACCACGAGCAACCACTAGCAATCACTTGTAACCACTTGCAACCATCATCCATAACATGTTTCAACTACATGTTTCCATCCAAAAAGATTCTATCTAAAAGATACGGTCGAGGAAATATGCCTAAAAAGATAAAAGCGCAACTTAAGGAAAGAGAAAGATCAAGGATGTACCCTCGAACAGAAAAGGGTAGGCTGTACGGATTCTAGCTTCAGTTTCCCAAGTCGCGTCTCCCTCGGCGTCGCTCCACTGAACTTTGACGAGCTTGACTTCGCGGTTGCGTAGCTTCTTCACTTCCGTTCCTAATATGCGGGTCGGAACTCTTCTTATGGTTGCTTCGCGTTCCACTTCGGCCTCTTCGAGGATATTTGGCTCTACCACTTCAGCAGACTCATGCAGACATTTTCGAAGATGTGAAACGTGAAAAACGTTGTGGACTCCAGCCAACTTCTCGGGTAGCTCTAATCTATAGGCCATTTTTCCAATCTTCTCGATGATAGGGAATGGCCCTACGAATCTTGGCGCTAGCTTTCCTGTGGTTCCAAAACGTACAACGTTTCTCAGTGGTGATACCTTGAGAAAAACTTTGTCTCCAACCTCGAATTCAAGGTCGGTCCTCCTCTTGTCGGCATAGGACTTTTGTCTGTCTTGGGCCGTCTTCATCCTTCTTCGTATTAAGTCCACTTTCTCTGAAGTCTCTCGGATCATATCTGGTCCAAGTATGAGCTTATCCGTGGACTCCCACCAACAAGTGGGCGATCGGCACGGTCTTCCATATAAAGCTTCGAAGGGCGCCATTCCGATGGTTGCTTGATAGCTGTTGTTGTAGGCAAATTCCACCAAAGGGAGGTGGTCTTCCCATGTCCCTCCGAAGTCGAGGACGCATAACCTTAAAAGGTCTTCCAAAAATCTGTTCACTCTCTCTGTTTTGCCGTCAGTTTGGGGATGATAGGTTGTGCTCAAGCATAACTGCGTTCCTACTGCTTCTTGCAGACTCCGCCAAAACTCGCTGGTGAAGATGGGGTCTCGGTCACTAACGATGTTAGATGGTATTCCATGGAGTCGCACGATTTCCTTAAGGTAAAGTGATGCTAGGGATGAGGCAGTTCTTTTACTTTTGACAGGTAAAAAGTGGGCGCTTTTAGTAAGCCTATCCACTATTACCCAAATACTAGTGTTGCCTCTCCTAGACCTAGGCAGCCCATCGATGAAGTCCATTGAGATGCTATCCCACTTCCACTGCGGGACGTCCAGAGGATGTAGCAGTCCGCCAGGCTTTTTCTGTTCCGCCTAAACCTGTTGGCACACCATACACTTAGAAACGAATTCTGCCACGTCCTTTTTCATGCCGTTCCAGAAGAAAGTCCTTTTTATGTCTTTGTACATTTTATCTCCGCCTGGGTGTATCGTCATCTTGGAGTGATGTGCTTCCACGAGAACCTTCTTTATTAAATCGTTTGTCTGTGGGACGCATAGTCTTCCATCTCGCCTTAGTACACCCTTATTGTCAATGGAGTATCTGTTGAGGTGACTTGAAGTCTCACCCCTAATTAGCCTATCAATTATTTCCACAAGCTGAGGGTCTTCGCGTTGTGCTGTCCCTACTGAATCCACTAAAGTTGGGCGCACTTCGAGAGATGCAAGCAAGCCCGGTACGAAATCGGAGGAGGGCCTAAAGTCGAAGCTGGCTATAAACTCTAGGCTTTGTCTTTCAACAAACAACGGGCTAAGGGTCAATTTCTTTCGGCTCAACGCGTCTGCCACTACGTTGCCTTTGCCGGAGTGTAGGAGATTTCGAAATCGTACGAGGAAAGAAACTCCATCCATCTTTGTTGCCTCAAGTTAAGATCTTTCTGCGAGAAAAGATCTTTCAACGATTTATGGTTAGTGTAAAGTTCGAACTTCTCACCTAGGAGATAGTGTCGCCAAGACTTGAGTGCAAAGACGATGGCGGCTAGCTCTAGATCGTGGGTTGGGTAGTTCTTTTCGTGCACCTTCAACTGCCTCCCGCCATAAGCTACTACCTTTCCTTCTTGCATTAAGACGGCGCCTAGCCCTGTCCCACATGCATCCGTATAAACAGTGAACATCTTGCTCCCATCTGGCAGCGTCAAAACTGGGGCTGTTGTGAGAGCCCTCTTCAGTCGTTGGAAAGCAAACTCGCAATCCAAATCCCAATTGAATACTAGATTCTTCTTGGTCAATTTCGTGAGCGGAGCTGAAATTTTCGCAAAATCCCTTATGAATTTTCGATAGAAACCTGCTAGTCCTAGAAAGCTTCGGACCTCAGTTGCATTCCTTGGTGTCTTCCAATCCTGTACCGCCACTACCTTAGCAGGGTCCACCGCTAACCCTTGTTTGGATACTATGTGCCCAAGGAACCTCACCTCTTCTCTCCAAAAGTGGCATTTGGAGAATTTGGCTTTTAGTTGATGGACTCGCAAAGTTTCCATGATTGCCCTTAGGTGCTGAGCATGTTCCTCTTCACTCTTTGAGAAGATGAGGATATCATCTACGAAGACCACTACGAATTTGTTGAGGAAATCTCTAAATACCCTACTCATCAGGTCCACGAAGTAAGCAGGTGCATTTGTCAAGCCGAAAGGCATGACAAGCCATTCAAAGAAGCCGTCTAGGGTTCTGAAAGCCGTTTTATCGATGCTATCTTCAGCCACCCTTAGCTGATGAAAACCGGTTGCTAAATCGAGTTGGGAGAAAACAGACGCTCCTACAAGCTGGTCAAATAAATCGTCAATTCTAGGGAGAGGGTGCCTATTCTTTTTCGTTAGCTTGTTGAGCTCCCTATAGTCAACACATAGACGGAGTGAACCATCCGCCTTTTTAGCGAACACCACCGGAGCGCCCCATTCTGAAATGCTCCTCCTAATGAACCCCTTTTCTAGAAGCTCTTTAATCTGTTTACTGAGCTCTTTCCTTTCTCGTGGAGCCATATGTCTAACGGGCAACGCAACGGGCTTTGCATTATCTACCAGATATATGCGGAAGTCTATTTCCCGCTTCGGAGGTAAGCCCTTCACCTCTTCAAAGACATCCGGATATTCCCGGACCACTTTAACCGATTGTAAATTTTCAACAGAGGCATCTAGCGATTCAAGATAACTAAGCATAACCGCATACGAGGGATTACAAGAAATTTCCAAAGTATTACCGAGCTGGGTTAGGAGCCTAACAACCCTTTTCCCACAATCAAGGACGGCCCCATTACTGGATAGCCAATCCATACCCAAAATCAAACCATACCCCGAAAAGCCCAAAACAAAGGCACTACATAGAAATTCAACACTTAGGATAGAAATTTTCAAATCCAAACAGATCATAGACAAATGAGCTGGGCCCCCAATTGGGTTTGAAACAATTAAGGGGTCCTCTACCATACTAGTTTTTAGGTGCAGAGATTCTACTAAAGCAGACGAGATAAAGGAGTGTGATGCGCCAGAATCAAACAAAGTGCGAACGGGGTGATCATAAAGATAAACTACACTTTCTACAGAAGTATTTATACCTCGCTGTTGCAATGGTGGCGCTTCTAGCACATGAACCTGTGCCCCTGGGGTGGATCCAGTGCCCTGCCCCTGTCCTCGTTTCCTTGGGCAGTCCTTAGTCCTGTGGCCTGTCTGACTGCACGAAAAGCACCCACCATTCTCCTTAGCCTTCTTTTTCCGGCAGTCCTTTACTAAGTGCCCCACTTTGCCACAGAAATTACACTTCCTCTTCTCTTTGTTGCCTTTTCCGCCCTTCTTAAAGTCTGTCTTCTTAGGCTGCAAACCCTCTTTCTTCCCTTGAGAGCTTTCTGCTTTGGTCTCCTTCTTGCCCTTGTCCTCTTCGTTCAGCAATGCCATTTGCACCAATCTTTCATACGTGGCTCCCATGGGTATATGGGTCATGGCCAAACTATGTAATGGCTCATTTAACCCCTTGACGAAACGGAGAGCCTTCTTATGCGGGGTGTTGACTAGGTCAAGCCCAAACCTAGCCAGCTCATCGAACTGATTCACATACTCTCTGACAGTCTTGTCGCCTTGCTTAAGAAATAAGAATTTTTCCAACTGCAAACTTCTTTCTGCATCTGAGAGAAACTTAGTCTCAAACCTTGCCCTAAAGTCCTCCCATGTATCCACTGGTCTTTCAGCATTGGTGACTTCCCACCAGTAGGAAGCCTCGCCCTTCAATAGCCACACCGCTAGTTGTACCTTTTGTCTATCTTCTACCTCAAAGATGATGAATAGGTCCTCCGTTTCTTTTAGCCAAATCCTAGCTGCTACGAAGGACTCAGTTCCATGGAAATCCCTTCCTCCCATAACTTTAAAATCTTTACATATCTTAGCGAATGTGTTTCCCCGTGGAGGAGGTGAAGGAAAAGGTGCTGCTGCGGCTGGATGATTCCCTTCAGCTGGAGGAGGAGGAACGGTAGGACCTGGCTGAGTGGCCCTTGCTTCTAAGAAACGTCTAAACCAACCAGGTATGGGTACCCCTTCCGGCAAGTTAAGTTCTTGGGACATGCTGAAACAAAAAAAAAGGATAGATTCAAAACGAAGGATAAGAGATAATACCTATGGCTTTGGGGAGTAGACTTTGCCTTTTTAGAAATAAATAATATTTTTCTTTTTAAAAATGCTTCTTTAAATTTCCTTTTTGAAAATAATTTTTCAAAACTTTTTATCTTATCTGGTAAACCTATGCTCTGATACCAAGTGAAACACCCCACCTCCGTTAGGGTCACTCTCAAAGGGAATGCCCTAATTTTGGTGGAGGTTTATAAGTACAAGTCACGGATATACAAGACAGATATAAGAACACATATTTGTAAACAGCGGAAGAACAACAAACTTTATTTCATAAAGTCAAATACGTGTTACAACAACATCCTTTCCAAAAACATAACATAACACTTCATAATCTGTCTTGAGTACATTATTTTTTTTTTTTAAAGAAGCATAAATAAAACATAGACAAACTGCCAAAGCCCCATAGTGGATTGTCCAAAGCCATAGTTCAAAACAGGAAAGTCCAAGCAATACATTTCTCTTCTTCAAGCTGGATGTTGAGGTAGGTCAAGCTGCTGTGTTCCCTCCCTGAGGACCTGGGGGGGGGGAAACGGAAGAAAGAAGACGAAAGAAAAATAGAGTCAGACATAAAAACTGAGTAAGTCTAGTACTACTTTGTCTATGAATAAAGAACTGGGTATGATAAGTAAAACAGGAAGTGGGCAACATTATAAACTTGGTTAAGTTATCTAGGGTCGAATATACTATCGTACCCCATGTTAATCTCTGAACCCATATAAACTAGTTTCCAATTTGCACCCCAAAAATCAGGGTGATGTGATCCATTCTACGATGATCGGCTCCTACTCGCATAGTTGCATGTGTCTTACGGCCCCCGATGTTTGTAGTTACCTATGCTGGTCCCACCATGGGGTGTATCAAGTCCCATAGTGGCAACCCGACACAACCTTAGAGTGCAAAGGTATGCTAATGGTGTCCAGTGCTTTATTTTTCTGCGCCGGAGTGCGTGCACGCCCGCACACCGTTAGAACCTACACTGCTACACCACCGCCGTCGATTTGACCTCTTACAATCAGCCCAGAAATCGTGCCCCACCCTGCCTAGTTTCAGGGTATCCTGATACACCTTCTAGGGTTACTGCTGAAAAGGGTCCCCCGTTACTAGGTTTTCTATCTCTAGCCAACATGCTAAGTTGGTTAAGTGTTTCCTAACCTAACCCCACCAGTCCGTTTAGTTTAGCATGTTCCATTTTGATTAAGTCTTTAGTTCACTTAATCCTAACAATCCTGACTCAGCCTTAATTGTCTTATTAAGGCGCTGACCTCTCACATTAGACAGGTATTGTTGTGGCTGCCTGTTGCCGGTTGGTTCCGGGCAGTCTTACGCCACAACTCAGTCTAACCTCGGGTCCTTGCTGGGCTCCATGTTTAACCTCCCACATTGGATAGGTATTGTTGTGACTACTGGACAGCCGGGCGGTTCCGGGCAGGTTTACATCACAACTCAATCCAACCTCGGGTTAAACACATCGTCTTTTCTACATTTACATATTTTGTCATTCTTCTTTATTTCTTATATGTAAATATTTGCGGCCCATTATTATGTTAATGGTGTAAAGGTTACACCAACCATGGGCCCAACCCATACTTGACTTTGGGCCCTTCTATTTCATATTTTCATTCATTAATTAATTTTTAACCCAACGTTATTTTCCCCCGTTTTACACGTCCGTTTATATATATTGGGCTTAGCCTTTTAAAGCCCAATTTAGCCATGCGAAAAGGGGAGGCTTATGGCGTATACACAAAGAGGGGAAAGTGAGCGCATGAACTTGCATATGACGTTGGAAAATACATAATAGAAATTGGTGTACTTGCATAGTGGTGACATGTATTTTGGTCATAAAACATAGGTGACATAAATCAAGGCATGTAAACTTGCATAGGTTTAACTACAACATGAACCTATATTCTTATTTAGGCATAATGTCAAACATAAGCATGGCCTAAATACTTCTAGCATAAACATGGCATATTGTCAAACATAAGCATGGCATAAAATACTTCTTGCATAGGCATGGCATATTGTCAAACATAAGCATGGCATAAAATACTTCTAGCATAGGCATGGCATATGGTCAAACATAAGCATGGCATAAATACTTCTAGCATGAACATAGCATAATTCAACTTAATCATGATTTAAGCCTAATCACATAACGATGGTATAAACATACTTATACATAAATATTCCTAAACATGGTGTTTGCTTTAAACTTCAAAAAAAAAAAGGGATTTTTTTTTTTGAGTCCAACCTAGCCATGTCATCATATAATCCTTTGAAACAAGATAGACTTAATAACGGATTTCAATTATGCCAAATATCATTCCTAGCCATATTCATAAGTTTGCAAAAGCATGACTTAATACATGGATTATGGTGTCAAAATTCCACATAGTTTCATATGAACTATAATAACCAAACTTGTTTCAATTACTTGCAAAATGATTTATGCACAAAAATATACATCATAATGGCATAATAACAAAGCCCCAAACTTGCATAAATTTCACTCAACTACATACATGTAGCTTCAACATAGATTACATAATTTGCACAATATTCCAAACGTATATTTGCATAGAACTACCGCATGTAGTTCTTTATAATGAATAACATAATTTTGCACAAATATGAATTACTTCTATTGCCACAATTCAAGCATACACATCAACACAGTTGTTTATTAATACCAAAGTAATACTCTACTTACAATGGTTTGATGAATTCTCTAATTTAGGGATTGAAGACGCAAATTCCTTTGTTGAATTGATTAGCTTTAGGTTGCTTGAATTGCTTTCGGCCTTAGAACTTTCTCCCTAATCCTCTCTTTAGTTGGCGGCTACTCTTTGTCGTTCCTCAGCAACATGGCGGCTATGTTCTTAATTTGAATGAATAGATTAGGGTTTAGTCTAGGGTTGTTTATATAGAGGTTAGGAATTGATTAGGACCCTTGATGTTGCTAGGTTAGATCATAGCCATTCATTAGGAAGAGAGACCAATAAAAACCCGCCACCTAGCCCTAATGACAAAGCAGACCACAGAAATTCGACCAAACACAGACCTGGCCAGCCAGGTTGACTGGGCTCGACCAGGTCGACACCCCTGTCGACAGCCCTGTCGACATGGGTAGCCCAGGTCGACAGCCCAGTCGACCTGGGTGGCTAGGCGGGTGTTTTATCCGCCTGGCCCATTGGGCCCCATTTCAAATTATTATTTTATTCTGTTTGAATTTTAAATTTAATTCAAAACTTCCGAAGGCCATATCTTCTTCATACGGACTCCGTTTTTTGAAAACTCGGACTCTATTTCGCGTATTTTTCTGAGACGAACGCAATGGCGTATCCCGTTTCCCTTAGTTCTTTGATTTGAATTTGATTATACTTTAATTCATGAATTTCACAGTTATAGAATTTTTCGGGGTGTTACATGGATGTTTTCAAGACTTCATAGTTTCAATAAAAATGTAATTTTTATTGTTCGATCTTTTTATTAAACACATGAACTTTTCCACTATACACACATCTCAAAACATGAGCATTTCCACACATGGATATTTTATTTATGTTGTTCATATTAGAAAGATGGAATTTTTATTGTTGAAACTATTTATATATAAGGCGAATATTTTTCATACTTCATATATATTATAAAAATGTGATTTAATTTTCACACATCACTTTTCAACACATGAACATTTCCACACATGGATATAGTTTCAACATATGGATTTAATTTCAACGCATGAAGATAATTTCAACATATGATAATAATTCTAACACATAATGATTATTCAAAATTTCGGCAGCATAACGGCAGGGTAGTTAAAACCGGCACCGTCCCTAGTATGGCTCCTCGCTCTACCTTAAAACCTGGCGGTTTTTGACAATGGGGATTCATGCATCTAATTCGCACGCAGGCGGCATGTTTATTTTTATTTTCACAAATATTTCCAATTCATTTCAATCACCAATGGGTATTTTTCAACCACAACCAAACAATATCAACCACAAACAATTATTCAACCATTCGTTTTTTTCATCCAATATTTCACACCAATTCGCAACAATAAATATCGTCCATGGTTTGTGGACGAGGAGAGTGTGTGTGTATATATATATATATATATATATATATATATATATATATTATTGCTATATTTCACTTGCATTTCAACACATATATCAAATATTCTATGCATGTATAATTCATACTTCGCTTATATAGCTTACACCACGCATGTCATGAGGTATACAACACGTGTGTAATTTATATTTCGCTAATATAATTTATACACGACATTTTCCATTCAAATTATTTTAATTTAGATTTCTCCCATTGGTTTGCGGAGTGCTAAAAATCGTAGGAAGATTAGAAATATCCGCGGCTTCTTCAATGTGGTAGAGAGCTTCCTTGCGGTCCTCATGTTTCCTGTTTCATCGAATTTCGTCAACATAAGAAAAAGATATGATTTTTTCAAAGTGCAGACATCAAAAAGGACTCACCTTTCTAAGTGGTTCGAAACTAGGGTTGTGGTTTTCGCGAAATTCGTGGCACGTGGGGACGATCGGGGGTGCTGACGTGGAAGAGCTTCGAGCAGGCTTCCTGTCGGTGGTAGTTTGGTGCAGCTCGGTGGTCATTGGCGATTAGGGCGGCGGTGGGAAGTGGTGAAGTTGGCGGGCTCGATTCTGGCGGAGGAGGCGTCGAGGGAGGAGGTGCTGGGGTCGGATTTGAAGAGGAGGCGGAGCTGCGTCGAGGGTTGGTGACAGCGGTGTTTGGAAGTGGCGGAGTCGGCAGCGATCGAGGTGGGAAGGGTTGAACGGGTTTTCGTCTTTCGTTCGTGGGGTTACGGAGGGTTTTTTAATTTTTTTTTATGAAAGAAAATTCTGATTGGCCGATATATATGTTATATTTATAAATAGTGTTTTCTCCAACGAACTCCTTTTCAAGTCCAACGACTGTCGTCCCTAGCTAAATAACCCCATTCCGGACACAATGGGATATGTTTCGTTGGCCAATTCGACTGCAACAGTCAGCTATTTTTCATATTAAAGTATAAAACATTTAATTTTTAACTCTGAACGTACATTTCAATTTGCCAGGGCCACAAACTGATTCGAAAAATTCCAGAAAAATAAATCTAGCTATGTTTTGACGCTAAAGTCCCAACAAAACTAGTTTCATCACATACTAGCTTCAAAAATTATGAAATTTGAAACCTAACAATAATTTGACATCCCGGACCCAACAAAAGTGGTTCCATCGAATTCCGAGGTCGTTTGCAAAATATCAATTTTCAGGGCTATATATTCTATATAGCAACCTTTCTGAAAATTTATTCGGCCATAACTTTTGATTCCCATTATGAAACTTCGATTTTTCAGATTCGTTAGAAAGATATTGATAAACAGATTTAAATATTTTTAGTTTCACTAAAATCCGTTATATTTTCCACCCTGCACAATCAATCAAAGTTTGAATTCAAATTTTCAAACTGACTCACTATTTCTAATTCAATATTTTATTGAAATATTCTATTTCAATTGTTCAAATTCCTTTGAAATCACCAATTTAAAAATTTTAATTGGCTCGTATTTTCCGGGTTATTACAATGTCGCTTTGCTAAGATGCAAATGATTAAGGCTTTTGTTGAAAAGCAGAGTCTTGTGGATGATGATCAAAGCACAGCTTTAGTTAGCACAGCTTTGTGTATAGCGATACATCGCAAGCCTCACACCCCAGTATGGACTAGAAATGGGAGAGGACTGTAGGGAGAACATGCGTTTCCTTTTAGCTAGGAGTGGTGTCATGGTATGGAGCCCAGACATTTTACTTATGTGGATAATGGAACGAGACGCCTCGGATATCGAGTCCCTAGTGGCTTAGATTTACGCCCCATAGGGCGGGGAAACGTATTGTTTAGGCATAACTAACCCACTAAAGTATTTGTAGACCAGCCCTGAAGATCCAAGGGTCACTCGAGCTCTGATCCTAAGGCACGCGCTAGAGTGTCTCAAATCCAGCAAGGACGATCCCTTTCCTTGGTTCATAGATGGAAATCCAACTTCCAATACGACATCATGCAGTTTTGATTGTAGAGCTAGTATGGCGACATGATATATGGCACCATGCCGTCTATGACTGATACATTTATATTTGATGTTGTTTTTGACACTATACACTTATAGTAATGTTAATAATAAAAGATGAAATTTCGTGTATCAAGCATGTTTGGCTATTATAAGGGAGAATTCTATCCTCCGGCTTGCATTGCATTGTGTGATGGGACCTGAGTCTTATAATAGCTTCATTTTTCCAAAAAGCATTGCGTTGTTTTATTTTAAACTAAGATTCATGTGGAGTAAACCCGTTTCGTGTTATATGGCGTGGTCCTGTGATTTACCAAATTTAAAATCAAGCTAATATTTGTTTTAGTTCTCACACCAATCCCATGACCGACCTGGAGTTTATTGTTTTAACCTAAACTCTAGGTGCCCCTATTTTCCACACGGGCTGCTACTAGTTTTGGTTTTGCAAATATTATATTCACAGGATCTTGGTTTATAGCTGTAGCGATATTCGGAAAGCACTGTATCCGTGTATTTCTTTCAGTTTTATTTTGTATTATTTTTACGCTGCTATTTAAAATGTAATTTAAATCTCTGATATTGTATTTCCAGTGTGTAATATTTATTCATACTCTGTTATATTTTTGTACTCTAATGTAAATTGTTGTAACAAGCAATGAAATGTTCTTCTGTTTGTGTTCTAATTTGTCGTGTTCTCATTTCAATCCATACTTTCCTTTATAGGAAAATTTGGGTCATTTCAATAGCCCATGATCAATAGTACATTTTATGTAGCACAAAATACTTTTAGCTTCGATGAAGTGATCTTGCTTTGGCTTCTCTATGTACCTACTAACCAATCCAACCGAGTACATAATATCGGGATGAGTGAAAGTTAGATACCTTAAACTTCCAAAAAAACTTTTGAACAACGACATATTTACCAACTCTATGGTTGAATCAATTCTCAGCTTTATGTTGCATCTACTATGTGCACACTAGTTTGCCTTTTCCCATTCTGAATTTGCTTAAAGTCTACTCTGCATATTTTTCTATGACATAAAAATCCCATCTTTATTTTGCTTGACTTTGACTCCAAGAAAGTACGATATTTTACCAATATATGTCATCTCAAATTTGTTACACATAACTTTCTGAAAATCATCAAACATACCATGGTTGTTCCTAGTGAAGATAATGTCATCCACGTACAAGCACACGATCATAATATCTCCCCCTGAATTTGTTTTTGTGTAGAGTGCAGGCTCGTATAGACTCTTGAAAAAACCATTTTTCTGAAAGTATTCATCAACCCAAGTGTTCCTTGCTTGAGGATCTTGCTTTAAACCATATAAGGCTTTCTTCAGTTTGTAGACTTTATTTTTCTGGCCTTTCTGAACATATCCAGGATGTTGCTCACTGTAGACTTCTTCTTCGAGATAGCTATTCAAGAACGCTAACTATACATCCATCTGATAAATCTTCCACTAATTTTGTGATGCTTGTGCTGCTATAAATCTTATTGTATCAACTCTTGCAACTGGAGAAAATAGCTCATCATAATCAATTCCGTATCTCTGTTTGTAGTCTTTATCCATTAGCCTTGCCTAGTACTTTTGTGACGACCCGAAAATCCGGTAGAATTTGAGCTGACCAAAAACACAAGTCCAACCCCAAATATCATGGAAATTCGAACCATTAATAGAAAGAAGTTAGAGGGTGAGGATAGATAAGATAGAAACTTAGAATAGAAGAAGAAGAAGAACACAACATCAGAGTAACACGAATCTCACAGCGGAATGAATAACATATAATAGATAACATATCCTTGAAATAAATCATTATATGTATACAATACATTATCAGAGTACAATACTTACAACACCGCGGAAATAAACTATAGCTATATGATCCTGAAGCCTCCTGCTCCAGCTCTTCCAGTATATCTGAAAAATCCTGACTACTTGACTGCCCATACAAATTTAGGCACCCAAGAGTTTAGGGAAAACAACAAAGTAAACTCCGGGTCAACCATGGGACTGGTATGAGTAAAACAGTTTAAAAACAGTTCGAACAAGTAAACGATATCTCATAAGACCACGCCGCATAACGGAACGGGTTTTTCCCTTATGAGAATCCAAAATATCTTTATATCAAAAACCTTTTGATATTATAATAATGTCTATATCAAGTAGATAACAATCTAGTGGAAACGCTTGCATCTCACGTTTCACATATATATTTTACAATCAAAACCGCAAGCACGTATTGGGTAATGGATTTCCAACTATGACAAGGTATGGAATCACCTTCCGATCAGTGTACTCTAGGAACGATACACTGGAGTTCAACAAGAACATCTTGCAACTCAGCCACACATGACCGACCACTCATTTCGCTTGAGTGTATCGAATGTATATCACCAACGGTTGGGATCAGCAACCGTTCCCGTATATATATGGGACAGCATTGATAGATTAAAGAAGCAAATGAATATTCTCTAGATAGGTGATTATACACCCTAATAGGTGTGACCTACATAGCCATGCTGCCTGATCGATTTTTGTCATTTCCTGGTTGTTGAGGCCAGAGGTTACGCTGTATCATCACACCAGATTCACTTCGAATGCCACATTGTCAGATCCATCGAAAATCACTAATTGACATCTACAACAGTACATTACGTGTTAGCTAAAGAAGTGCCCTTCTCCGCTTCCACTCTTGGTATGGTTAAAGAAATCAATGTACGTGACCTTTCTGGAAATACTCTGTCAGACATTCATCCATACAAGCCATCCAGGAACAGGATGAACCGAAGGTACTATTTCTATTAATAGAAAAAGTCCTTGCACTCTACTCCGTCTTCGATTATCTTTATATAATCTGATTCGCACGCTACTGCCGATATGGAGTGGTTCTTCGGATAATAATCCAACCGGTCTCTCCATATTGACAACGATGGTCAAAACTTCGATAGTTTGTGATTTAACTATCGACTAAAAACAAGTGTTTCGATAGTCGATGATTTAACTATCGAATAAAACAAGTGTTCATCCAAACATCCAACAATCATTGAACCTTTAATTAATATTCTATTAATTAAATCTCTTCTCTATTTCTTATCAATATTTGTTAACCAAATATTTTCAATAACCATATTGGCCTTATACGTTATTTGGAAAACATTTCCATATATCGCCTTCTTTTATTTTCTAAACTTTAGAAAATATATGTTATTTATAATTGGAAAATATTCCAACTACTTATCTCTTTTCCAATCTCGTTTATTCCTATACTTAGGAAACGTTCATTATTCTATTTCCAAGCTTTGCACATATTTGGGTTAAAACAGATGTTGTGTAAAACATCGTTACGACAACCCAAATACAGTATTTAACTAATTCTTATTCCACATTGATCTTCGAGCCTGAATCTTGCTACTTATCGGTATATCATGAAATCAACCAAGCTGGGGTATAATTACCTCTCAGACCTTGACTGGATAACATTTAACATCAAAACAGACAAGACTACTTACTCGAATAATCAATACCATACAACTGATTATTCACCTTCAAACACATATACATTTTCTCTTTCTATTCTACTAGATTTTATTCTTATACTTCCTTTTTGATTATGCTATTCTATTTCTAAGTTCGTTTCCTTATCGACTTCTATTTAATTTGATATGTTGATTTCTAACTATCAAATTATCTTAAAAATATTCTATCTCCTTAAATTCCCGGAAAAATTCGCCATAACCTCCTTTGTACCGGGAGCATCGGGAAATTTCAAATAGCTTTCCCGGTCCTTCTTATCTCAAAAAGAAAAAGAAAAAGTCAAGCGGCTTGCCGATACGGCGCATAAAATCTCATATGGAAATTAAATACGTACCTTTTTGTCTGGCATTCTATTTATTTCACTTCTATACTTTATTCCATACTTGTCTCCTGTATGTCTATACCTGTCCAATCTATTTTAACTATACCAATCGTTTTAACTCAATTTGTTAATTAAATCTGTTACTTTACTTTTCAGTCTATTTCACCTTCATATTTGAACATGACATGTTCAAATATATTTTAACTGCATATTAACAAATTCTAATTATACTCATACTCTCGTTCCCTTATCGACTTCTTATTCAAATTCCAAGTCAATTCTATTTGAATTCTCTTTATTTAAAACTTCATTTGAATTATATTTGCATCCCTATATTTAAACTTCATTTGAATTCTATTTTCAAATTCTATAGTTCAAAGTCCATTTAAATCCTATATTCAAATCGTTTGAAGTCCATTTGAATTTCTATATTCAAATCGTTTAAAGTCCATTTGAATTTCTATATTCAAATCTATAGTCTAAAGTCCATTTGAATTTCTATATTCAAATGCCATAGTTTAAAGTCCATTTGAATTCGATTATTCAAATCTCTATTTCAATTCGTTATATTCAAAGTCCATTTGAATTCTCGGCATTATTTATAAACAACGTTTATAACTTCAATTCAAATCCCACCTTTCCATTTATAAACAACGTTTATAAATTCAATTCAAATCCCATATTTCCATTTATAAACAAAGTTTATAAATTCGATTCAAATCCCATCTTTCATTTATAAACAATGTTTATAAATTCGATTCAAATCCTATCTTCCATTTATAAACAATGTTTATAAATTCAATTACTTGTTTTATATACCTTCAAAACAAGTTAATATTTTCTATAGTTTTATTTAAAAATCCAAATTCTATTTATGAAAATAGAATTTCCTTTTTAAATATCAAATACCCTTTCCGATATTTTTATGAATCAATATTCAAGCCCCAGGGATAATTTCAACAATCAAATCAACCAATTTTCAATCATTTGATTTTTAACACATCATATATGAATATATATGAAATCAAACAAACAACAAACAGATAATATATTTTTGAGGAATCCAGTTGGATTCCTCCAACCTGTTTTCCTGCATCCACAGATGTTAGCACATAATTAATACCTATCCTGCTTCGAGGCAGGATATCGCGGTATAGAAGGTCATCCACTAATCATAGCGTGGGGCGTATAGGGTAATCATCCGCTATGAAACTGCGGGCATCCGCTAATGAAACTGCGGGAATCCAACCAAATCAATCGCCCAATATATATATATAATAGCCCTAAATAACTAATATATACTTTTAACAGCGATAAATAAATATTTAAAGCATCCAACAATCAACACACAAATATTTTTAACAAATAAAAATATTTCTAATTAAACAGGTGAGTGAGATTTACTCACCAGGGTTTTAATTGTAGATCCGACCATTTAAATCGAACGATACTCGATTTAAACTAAATTCCAAAATTGATCTCAAATGACTCCAGAAAACTCCAAACTCGATTCCCTTGCGAAGCTTAAGGCTTTTCGATTCCAAATGAATTTCGTTTCCGTTGAAAACTGTTATCATATTCAAGTGTTTTTATTATATTTTTCCCAGTTCGTATATATAAGGTAAACATTATTATTATATTTAATTAATTAACTTTTTACCTTAATCCCCTTATGATAATTTATTTTTCTTGAATTGAAATATAAAATCATCAACTTAAATTAAAATTAAATTACCTTACTATATTGCATTTCCACTCATCCCAGGACTGCTCCGACCACTCATTTCATCAACTTAGATCATCACAGAAAAATTGAACTCCTCTGTAACAATACACTTCACTGCTCTGATCATCCCCATCCCTCCACCAGATCGCAACAGGTTTCACCAAATCCCTCGCGAGTTCTGATATTGAGCAACAGGAGGAAGACGACGCTTGACAGAGCCGAGTTTCCCCCAAAATCCATCGCAACCTCTCCAACAAAATTCCGACACTTCCCTGTAATCAAGACTTCAACTGGTGTTGAGTTCCAGACAACGCGATCCCTGCTTCCACAGATCTGAAGTCGATGATGAGACCAAGGCTTGAATCGAACCTCCTCAGACCCTCAAGATGTACACGGAAACTTACACCCTCCCTTCGAGATCAAGACAAAACCTTACTTCAACAACCGACACCCTCCAACCCACTTCAAACCCTTAACAGTGACCCCGACTTTCGAATCCTATCGCCGTACCCAACTCGTGAGTGTCTCCAGTGATTTCGGGCTTTAGAAATCTCGCGGTTTTCAAGTCTGCTTATTCGATTTCCCCCTTTCTATTTCGAGTTGCTGATTCATTTGTTTAAGGGATATCATCCATATTTAAGTGGAGCTCGATTTCTTTGATGATGAGAACGGAAATGGTTTTGAATTGAGGATTGAAGAAATACGCTTTGATTTTACAAAGGAACAGGTGGACAAAAGGAAGCCACGTTTAATTTGCTCTAGCGGTTTTGAATGGAACAGCTAGGCTTATTTAATTTGCCTTGTTGCTTTACTTATGTCCACTAATTATTTTAATTTATTTTAATTAAAAACTATATCCCTAAAAATTTAATAATCCTTGATCCAGATCTCCTTACTGAACCCAACAACTGGCAATTCTAGCGTAATACCACTATCCCGGACACATCGGGATATGTCACGAAGCCCATTTCGATCATCTGTTAAAGATATTAATTTAAATTTCAAACTATTTATTCTCCTTGATAATATTCAAATATTATTACCGTTAACATTTCATATTAATTAATTGAACTGTTTTCAATTCAAATTAAAATTTGAATTCAACTAAATCCATTTTCTTATTCTGATAATTTAATATTTTCAATATTAAATTGAAATTGATTTTTAAATCGATAACTCCTTATAAAAATTGATCTATTTACTTAACTCAATATTTAAATCCATATTACATATTTTAAAATTAACCCATAAATATCCTGGTCATTACAATCTTCCCCACTTAAAAAAATTTCGTCCTCGAAATTGCTAAGGTAGGAAAAGTGCTACAAACCCATTTATTTTCAAAATCTTATTTATGTTGATACTCAACATTTCAAACTCCATTCATAACTTTCTTTCGAATAAATCTCTATTCGATAACTCCTCCCTTCGAATAACTATATTCGATATTCTCTCTATCGAATAACTAGATTCGAAAACCTTTCTTCGAATAAACTATATTCGATTTACTCTATTCAATTTTACTCTTATCAATTTAACTCTTTTGGATTTTACTCTTATCGATTAACTCCATCGAATAACTAAATTCGATTACTCCTTCGAATAACCCATATTCTATAACTCACTTCGATTAAACTAATCAATAACTCTTTTCGATTAAACTATAATCGATAACTCCTTCCGAATAAACTATATTCGATAACTCCTTTCGAATAAACTATATTCGATAATCTCTATTTCGAATAACTATATTCGATTAACTTTAATTGAATAACTAACATTCCATTAAATCCTAATTCGATTTACTATGTTCAATTAACTCTATCTGGTTAACTCTTAATTTGGATAACAAATATTCGATAAATTCTAATTGAATAACTAATATTCACTTTACTCTACGGATTTACCCTAACTGATTAACTCTAACTGGTTAATTCTTACTCTAATCGATTTATTCTAACTCTAATCGATTATTTCTAACTCTAATCGATTATTTCTATTCGAATAACTCCTATTGGATAATGTTTCTTCATTTATAAAGATTTACTTTTAGTAACGGTTCTTCACTTTATAAATGTTCTCTTTAATAACGTTACTTCACTTATACAAGTGTTGTGTACCCCTTCTATTTAAAACTATCGATGTTAAAAACCAATATCTCTTCTCTATATAAGTTCAGATTTATATATTCCATTTATCGAATGATAAATATTCAATTTAATTTATAAACTGTTATTTATAAATTAATCTTTCCATTTATCTGTTAAAAACTGATTTCCATTTTCTATTCATCTTCTATATATTCCTTTGATTAAATTCTATTTATTTAACAAATAAATATCTCATCTATAGCATTCTATTTATTTTCTATAGATAAATATTTCCATTTAATCTATTTGTAAATGTTTTACAAATATTTCCCCTTCTATTTGTTTGCACATAACTCCATTTGTATTTGTGTTACAAATATATTTCCTTTTATATTCGTTTTACAAATATTTTCTTTATATTTGTTTTACAAATACATTTTCTTTATATTTGTTTTACAAATATATTTTCTTTTTAACTCTTTTGGTTTTTCCTTTATTCACACCAAATTCATATTTCATTCACATTGATTTTACTCAATTTATTCATTTCGGTCCATTTAACTTACTTAATTTAAATTTAAATTCAATCATTACTTCCCATTAACTAGTTGCTAATTAACCGTTTTGCCTATTTCACCCTTTTTATTTGAATATTACTTGTTCAAATATATGTCAACTTAAATATAAACTAATCTAATTATATTTCAACTCGAGTTATATATTCGATTTCGAATATAAATTCTCAATCTCTTTCACTTATCAAAACCCCAATTTCGATTCAAATTTCCTTTAACTAATTATTTTCCAATTTAGTTAATTCTATTTAACCATTAAAATATGATTTTTGTCTTAAAAATCATTTCACTAACTTCACTGGAGTTCATATTTATTTTATATCTCCAGTCTGGATTTTTCTCTAATGCCAATTCGGATTTTATTTCCTAAAAATCCTTTTATTTATTTCATTAAACCGTTATGGTTTTATAATGGTTCTGGCGCTGCTTTTCTAAAAATTTGATTTTGACATAACTCAAAATCTATACGACGAAATCTAGATTTTTCTCTTTCATTAGAAAACTATTGTTCACCCGGTCCCGACGATTCTTGTTTCACAGAATTCCGACTTAATTTGAGTCCTGTATACTCGATTGAAGTTCGAGTCGCCAATTTATGAACTGCCACTCTATGGCGAGCTCGTTTTAATTATATTTATAAATATAAATGTTTTAACTTTTTTTTTATAATAAATTCAACTCCATTCTGATATATTTTTAATATGTATCAAATCCATTTTTCCATTTCAACATAATATTCCCGATCTATTTCACTTCTAATATTCAACTCCTATATATTTACAATATTCAAATTCCATTTGAATTTCTTTATTCCAACTCATTTGAATTTCCTTCTATTCAATTTCTATTTGAATTTTCTTCTATTCAAATTCCTTTATTTTACTTCTATTTGAAATCTATGCTCCCATTCCCATTTCAAAATTCCTCTGAACTAATATAAATATATACATATATTTATATCTATCTCAAATTCAAAACATTTGAATTTTCAAACAACTTGTTTCTTTTCAAACAAATTTCCATCAAAAACTTTTCTAAGGCAGCAATTCATCACTTAGAAACTCGAAAATGAACACTGATGATGTTGCGACCATCATCAGAATTATTTCCCAACTACTGAATGAGTCCAGTGCTATATTTCTTTCAAAATCCATTTAGAAAAATATTTTCCCAACTCCCAGGATTTTAAATTCTGAATTCTGGTTGGAATTCAATTTCAATTCATCGCATTTGAATATTTGATTTCATATACAAATTCCATTGGTTATATATACTATTTCTGTTTTTATAATCTAATTCGATTATAATCCTAACAATCAATTCAACTATTTAAAAAAAATATCATATCCAATCTCCTGTTCAAGTTTTTATAAACTCCTATCGACATCGTGGCGTCCCACGATTCGACCAAAATTTATAATCCACTCAACAGACTAGTCAACACAATATAAAACAGTTTTTATATCAAATAACAAATACGCTCTCTCGTATATATATACGCTTAACTCATTCTAGGATACTACTGATCCTATCTCTAATGAGCACATTTCCTGAAACACCCCACCTCCGTTAGGGTCACTCTCAAAGGGAATGCCCTAATTTTGGTGGAGGTTTATAAGTACAAGTCACAGATATACAAGACAGATATAAGAACACATATTTGTAAACAGCGGAAGAACAACAAACTTTATTTCATAAAGTCAAATACGTGTTACAACAACATCCTTTCCAAAAACATAACATAACACTTCATAATCTGTCTTGAGTACATTTTTTTTTTTTTAAAGAAGCATAAATAAAACATAGACAAACTGCCAAAGCCCCATAGTGGATTGTCCAAAGCCATAGTTCAAAACAGGAAAGTCCAAGCAATACATTTCTCTTCTTCAAGCTGGATGTTGAGGTAGGTCAAGCTGCTGTGTTCCCTCCCTGAGGACCTGGGGGGGGGGGGAAACGGAAGAAAGAAGACGAAAGAAAAATAGAGTCAGACATAAAGCCTGAGTAAGTCTAGTACTACTTTGTCTATGAATAAAGAACTGGGTATGATAAGTAAAACAGGAAGTGGGCAACATTATAAACTTGGTTAAGTTATCTAGGGTCGAATATACTATCGTACCCCATGTTAATCTCTGAACCCATATAAACTAGTTTCCAATTTGCACCCCAAAAATCAGGGTGATGTGATCCATTCTACGATGATCGGCTCCTACTCGCATAGTTGCATGTGTCTTACGGCCCCCGATGTCTGTAGTTACCTATGCTGGTCCCACCATGGGGTGTATCAAGTCCCATAGTGGCAACCCGACACAACCTTAGAGTGCAAAGGTATGCTACTGGTGTCCAGTGCTTTATTTTTCTGCGCCGGAGTGCGTGCACGCCCGCACACCGTTAGAACCTACACTGCTACACCACCGCCGTCGATTTTACCTCTTACAATCAGCCCAGTAATCGTGCCCCACCCTGCCTAGTTTCAGGGTATCCTGATACACCTTCTAGGGTTACTGCTGAAAAGGGTCCCCCGTTACTAGGTTTTCTATCTCTAGCCAACATGCTAAGTTGGTTAAGTGTTTCCTAACCTAACCCCACCAGTCCGTTTAGTTTAGCATGTTCCATTTTGATTAAGTCTTTAGTTCACTTAATCCTAACAATCCTGACTCAGCCTTAATTGTCTTATTAAGGCCCTGACCTCTCACATTAGACAGGTATTGTTGTGGCTGCCTGTTGCCGGTTGGTTCCGGGCAGTCTTACGCCACAACTCAGTCTAACCTCGGGTCCTTGCTGGGCTCCATGTTTAACCTCCCACATTGGATAGGTATTGTTGTGACTACTGGACAGCCGGGCGGTTCTGGGCAGGTTTACATCACAACTCAATCCACCCTCGGGTTAAACACATCGTCTTTTCTACATTTACATATTTTGTCATTCTTCTTTATTTCTTATATGTAAATATTTGCGGCCCATTATTATGTTAATGGTGTAAAGGTTACACCAACCATGGGCCCAACCCATACTTGACTTTGGGCCCTTCTATTTCATATTTTCATTAATTAATTAATTTTTAACCCAACGTTATTTTCCCCCGTTTTACACGTCCGTTTATATATATTGGGCTTAGCCTTTTAAAACCCAATTTAGCCATGCGAAAAGGGGGGGCTTATGGCGTATACACAAAGAGGGGAAAGTGAGCGCATGAACTTGCATATGACGTTGGAAAATACATAATAGAAATTGGTGTACTTGCATAGTGGTGACATGTATTTTGGTCATAAAACATAGGTGACATAAATCAAGGAATGTAAACTTGCATAGGTTTAACTACAACATGAACCTATATTCTTATTTAGGCATAATGTCAAACATAAGCATGGCCTAAATACTTCTAGCATAAACATGGCATATTGTCAAACATAAGCATGGCATAAAATACTTCTTGCATAGGCATGGCATATTGTCAAACATAAGCATGGCATAAAATACTTCTAGCATAGGCATGGCATATGGTCAAACATAAGCATGGCATAAATACTTCTAGCATGAACATAGCATAATTCAACTTAATCATGATTTAAGCCTAATCACATAACGATGGTATAAACATACTTATACATAAATATTCCTAAACATGGTGTTTGCTTTAAACTTCAAAAAAAAAAAAGGATTTTTTTTTTTGAGTCCAACCTAGCCATGTCATCATATAATCCTTTGAAACAAGATAGACTTAATAACGGATTTCAATTATGCCAAATATCATTCCTAGCCATATTCATAAGTTTGCAAAAGCATGACTTAATACATGGATTATGGTGTCAAAATTCCACATAGTTTCATATGAACTATAATAACCAAACTTGTTTCAATTACTTGCAAAATGATTTATGCACAAAAATATACATCATAATGGCATAATAACAAAGCCCCAAACTTGCATAAATTTCACTCAACTACATACATGTAGCTTCAACATAGATTACATAATTTGCGCAATATTCCAAACGTATATTTGCATAGAACTACCGCATGTAGTTCTTTATAATGAATAACATAATTTTGCACAAATATGAATTACTTCCATTGCCACAATTCAAGCATACACATCAACACAGTTGTTTATTAATACCAATGTAATACTCTACTTACAATGGTTTGATGAATTCTCTAATTTAGGGATTGAAGATGCAAATTCCTTTGTTGAATTGATTAGCTTTAGGTTGCTTGAATTGCTTTAGGCCTTAGAACTTTCTCCCTAATCCTCTCTTTAGTTGACGGCTACTCTTTGTCGTTCCTCAGCAACATGGCGGCTATGTTCTTAATTTGAATGAATAGTTTAGGGTTTAGTCTAGGGTTGTTTATATAGAGGTTAGGAATTGATTAGGACCCTTGATGTTGCTAGGTTAGATCATAGCCATTCATTAGGAAGAGAGACCAATAAAAACCCGCCACCTAGCCCTAATGACAAAGCAGACCACAGAAATTCGACCAAACACAGACCTGGCCAGCCAGGTTGACTGGGCTCGACCAGGTCGACACCCCTGTCGACAGGGCTGTCGACAGCCCTGTCGACATGGGTAGCCCAGGTCGACAGCCCAGTCGACCTGGGTGGCTAGGCGGGTGTTTTATCCGCCTGGCCCATTGGGCCCCATTTCAAATTATTATTTTATTCTGTTTGAATTTTAAATTTAATTCAAAACTTCCGAAGGCCATATCTTCTTCATACGGACTCCCTTTTTTGAAAACTCGGACTCTATTTCGCGTATTTTTCCGAGACGAACGCAATGGCGTATCCCGTTTCACTTAGTTCTTTGATTTGAATTTGATTATACTTTAATTCATGAATTTCACAGTTATAGAATTTTTCGGGGTGTTACATTTCCACACAGCCTAGGTATTCGCTCAACCTAAGCTCTGATACCAAATGTGACGACCCGAAAATCTGGTAGAATTTGAGCTGACCAAAAACACAAGTCCAACCCCAAATATCACAGAAATTCGAACCATTAATAGAAAGAAGTTAGAGGGTGAGGATAGATAAGATAGAAACTTAGAATAGAAGAAGAAGAAGAACACAACATCAGAGTAACACGAATCTCACAGCGGAATGAATAACATATAATAGATAACGTATCCTTGAAATAAATCATTATATGTATACAATACATTATCAGAGTACAATACTTACAACACCGCGGAAATAAACTATAGCTATATGATCCTGAAGCCTCCTGCTCCAGCTCTTCCAGTATATCTGAAAAATCCTGACTATGTAACGACCCGGGAAAAAGCGAGCTTGGTTATCCGATATATAACACCTATCGAACAATCAAAAGTCGAAATTACCGGATAGTCCAAGAAAGAAATTAGAGGGTGAGGATAGATAAGATAGAAAATTAGAACAGAAGAAGAAGAAGAACACAACAACATCAGAGTAACACGAATCTCACAGCGGAACGAATAAAATTTAATAGACAGCATTTTCGGAGATGTGAAACGTGAAAAACGTTGTGGACTCCAGCCAACTTCTCGGGTAGCTCTAATCTATAGGCCATTTTCTCAATCTTCTCGATGATAGGGAATGGCCCTACGAATCTTGGCGCTAGCTTTCCTGTGGTTCCAAAACGTACAACGTTTCTCAGTGGTGATACCTTGAGAAAAACTTTGTCTCCAACCTCGAATTCAAGGTCGGTCCTCCTCTTGTCGGCATAGGACTTTTGTCTGTCTTGGGCCGTCTTCATCCTTCTTCGTATTAAGTCCACTTTCTCTGAAGTCTCTCGGATCATATCTGGTCCAAGTATGAGCTTATCCGTGGACTCCCACCAACAAGTGGGCGATCGGCACGGTCTTCCATATAAAGCTTCGAAGGGCGCCATTCCGATGGTTGCTTGATAGCTGTTGTTGTAGGCAAATTCCACCAAAGGGAGGTGGTCTTCCCATGTCCCTCCGAAGTCGAGGACGCATAACCTTAAAAGGTCTTCCAAAACTCTGTTCACTCTCTCTGTTTGGCCGTCAGTTTGGGGATGATAGGCTGTGCTCAAGCATAACTGCGTTCCTACTGCTTCTTGCAGACTCCGCCAAAACTCGCTGGTGAAGATGGGGTCTCGGTCACTAACGATGCTAGATGGTATTCCATGGAGTCGCACGATTTCATTAAGGTAAAGAGATGCTAGGGATGAGGCAGTTCTTTTACTTTTGACAGGTAAAAAGTGGGCGCTTTTAGTAAGCCTATCCACTATTACCCAAATACTAGTGTTGCCTCTCCTAGACCTAGGAAGCCCATCGATGAAGTCCATTGAGATGCTATCCCACTTCCACTGCAGGACCTCCAGAGGATGTAGCAGTCCGCCAGGCTTTTTCTGTTCCGCCTTAACCTGTTGGCACACCATACACTTAGAAACGAATTCTGCCACGTCCTTTTTCATGCCGTTCCAGAAGAAAGTCCTTTTTATGTCTTTGTACATTTTATCTCCGCCTGGGTGTATCGTCATCTTGGAGTGATGTGCTTCCTCGAGAACCTTCTTTATTAAATCGTTTGTCTATGGGACGCATAGTCTTCCATCTCGCCTTAGTACACCCTTATTGTCAATGGAGTATCTGTTGAGGTGACTTGAAGTCTCACCCCTAATTAGCCTATCAATTATTTCCACAAGCTGAGGGTCTTCGCGTTGTGCTGTCCCTACTGAATCCACTAAAGTTGGGCGCACTTCGAGAGATGCAAGCAAGCCCGGTATGAAATCGGAGGAGGGCCTAAAGTCGAAGCTGGCTATAAACTCTAGGCTTTGTCTTTCAACAAACAACGGGCTTAGGGTCAATTTCTTTCGGCTCAACGCGTCTGCCACTACGTTGCTTTTGCCCGGAGTGTAGGAGATTTCGAAACCGTACGAGGCAAGAAACTCCATCCATCTTTGTTGCCTCAAGTTAAGATCTTTCTGCGAGAAAAGATATTTCAACGATTTATGGTCAGTGTAAAGTTCGAACTTCTCACCTAGGAGATAGTGTCGCCAAGACTTGAGTGCAAAGACGATGGCGGCTAGCTCTAGATTGTGGGTTGGGTAGTTCTTTCCGTGCACCTTCAACTGCCTCCCGCCATAAGCTACTACCCTTCCTTCTTGCATTAAGACGGCGCCTAGCCCTGTCCCACATGCATCCGTATAAACAGTGAACATCTTGCTCCCATCTGGCAGCGTCAAAACTGGGGCTGTTGTGAGAGCCCTCTTCAGTCGTTGGAAAGCAAACTCGCAATCCAAATACCAATTGAATACTAGATTCTTCTTGGTCAATTTCATGAGCGGAGCTGAAATTTTCGCAAAATCCCTTATGAATTTTCGATAGAAACCTGCTAGTCCTAGAAAGCTTCGGACCTCAGTTGCATTCCTTGGTGTCTTCCAATCCTGTACCGCCACTACCTTAGCAGGGTCCACCGCTAACCCTTGTTTGGATACTATGTGCCCAAGGAACCTCACCTCTTCTCTCCAAAAGTGGCATTTGGAGAATTTGGCTTTTAGTTGATGGACTCGCAAAGTTTCCATGATTGCCCTTAGGTGCTGAGCATGTTCCTCTTCACTCTTTGAGAAGATAAGGATATCATCTACGAAGACCACTACGAATTTGTTGAGGAAATCTCTAAATACCCTACTCATCAAGTCCACGAAGTAAGCAGGTGCATTTGTCAAGCCGAAAGGCATGACAAGCCATTCAAAGAAGCCGTCTGGGGTTCTGAAAGTCGTTTTATCGATGCTATCTTCAGCCACCCTTAGCTGATGAAAACCGGTTGCTAAATCGAGTTGGGAGAAAACAGACGCTCCTACAAGCTGGTCAAATAAATCGTCAATTCTAGGGAGAGGGTGCCTATTCTTTTTCGTTAGCTTGTTGAGCTCCCTATAGTCAACACATAGACGGAGTGAACCATCCGCCTTTGTAGCGAACACCACCGGAGCGCCCCATTCTGAAATGCTCCTCCTAATGAACCCCTTTTCTAGAAGCTCTTTAATCTGTTTACTGAGCTCTTTCCTTTCTCGTGGAGCCATATGTCTAACGGGCAACGCAACGGGCTTTGCATTATCTACCAGATATATGCGGAAGTCTATTTCCCGCTTCGGAGGTAAGCCCTTCACCTCTTCAAAGACATCCGGATATTCCCGGACCACTTTAACCGATTGTAAATTTTCAACAGAGGCATCTAGCGATTCAAGATAACTAAGCATAACCGCATACGAGGGATTACAAGAAATTTCCAAAGTATTACCGAGCTGGGTTAGGAGCCTAACAACCCTTTTCTCACAATCAAGGACGGCCCCATTACTGGATAGCCAATCCATACCCAAAATCAAACCATACCCCGAAAAGCCCAAAACAAAGGCACTACATAGAAATTCAACACTTAGGATAGAAATTTTCAAATCCAAACAGATCATAGACAAATGAGCTGGGCCCCCAATTGGGTTTGAAACAATTAAGGGGTCCTCTACCATACTAGTTTTTAGGTGCAGAGATTCTACTAAAGCAGACGAGATAAAGGAGTGTGATGCGCCAGAATCAAACAAAGTGCGAACAGGGTGATCATAAAGATAAACTACACTTTCTACAGAAGTATTTATACCTCGCTGTTGCAATGGTGGCGCTTCTAGCACATGAACCTGTGCCCCTGGGGTGGATCCAGTGCCCTGCCCCTGTCCTCGTTTCCTTGGGCAGTCCTTAGCCCTGTGGCCTGTCTGACCGCACGAAAAGCACCCACCATTCTCCTTAGCCTTCTTTTTCCGGCAGTCCTTTACTAAGTGCCCCACTTTGCCACAGAAATTACACTTCCTCTTCTCTTTGTTGCCTTTTCCGCCCTTCTTAAAGTCTGTCTTCTTAGGCTGCAAACCCTCTTTCTTCCCTTGAGAGCTTTCTGCTTTGGTCTCCTTCTTGCCCTTGTCCTCTTCGTTCAGCAATGCCATTTGCACCAATCTTTCATACGTGGCTCCCATGGGTATATGGGTCATGGCCAAACTATGTAATGGCTCATTTAACCCCTTGACGAAACGGAGAGCCTTCTTATGCGGGGTGTTGACTAGGTCAAGCCCAAACCTAGCCAGCTCATCGAACTGATTCACATACTCTCTAACAGTCTTGTCTCCTTGCTTAAGAAATAAGAATTTTTCCAACTGCAAACTTCTTTCTGCATCTGAGAGAAACTTAGTCTCAAACCTTGCCCTAAAGTCCTCCCATGTATCCACTGGTCTTTCAGCATTGGTGACTTCCCACCAGTAGGAAGCCTCGCCCTTCAATAGCCACACCGCTAGTTGTACCTTTTGTCTATCTTCTACCTCAAAGATGATGAATAGGTCCTCCGTTTCTTTTAGCCAATTCCTAGCTGCTACGAAGGACTCAGTTCCATGGAAATCCCTTCCTCCCATAGCTTTAAAATCTTTACATATCTTAGCGAATGTGTTTCCCCGTGGAGGAGGTGGAGGAAAAGGTGCTGCTGCGGCTGGATGATTCCCTTCAGCTGGAGGAGGAGGAACGGTAGGACCTGGCTGAGTGGCCCTTGCTTCTAAGAAACGTCTAAACCAACCAGGTATGGGTACCCCTTCCGGCAAGTTAAGTTCTTGGGACATGCTGAAACAAAAAAAAAGGATAGATTCAAAACGAAGGATAAGAGATAATACCTATGGCTTTGGGGAGTGGACTTTGCCTTTTTAGAAATAAATAATATTTTTCTTTTTAAAAATGCTTCTTTAAATTTCCTTTTTGAAAATAATTTTTCAAAACTTTTTATCTTATCTGGTAAACCTATGCTCTGATACCAAGTGAAACACCCCACCTCCGTTAGGGTCACTCTCAAAGGGAATGCCCTAATTTTGGTGGAGGTTTATAAGTACAAGTCACAGATATACAAGACAGATATAAGAACACATATTTGTAAACAGCGGAAGAACAACAAACTTTATTTCATAAAGTCAAATACGTGTTACAACAGCATCCTTTCCAAAAACATAACATAACACTTCATAATCTGTCTTGAGTACATTATTTTTTTTTTAAAGAAGCATAAATAAAACATAGACAAATTACCAAAGCCCCATAGTGGATTGTCCAAAGCCATAGTTCAAAACAGGAAAGTCCAAGCAATACATTTCTCTTCTTCAAGCTGGATGTTGAGGTAGGTCAAGCTGCTGTGTTCCCTCCCTGAGGACCTGGGGGGGGGGGGAAACGGAAGAAAGAAGACGAAAGAAAAATAGAGTCAGACATAAAGCCTGAGTAAGTCTAGTACTACTTTGTCTATGAATAAAGAACTGGGTATGATAAGTAAAACAGGAAGTGGGCAACATTATAAACTTGGTTAAGTTATCTAGGGTCGAATATACTATCGTACCCCATGTTAATCTCTGAACCCATATAAACTAGTTTCCAATTTGCACCCCAAAAATCAGGGTGATGTGATTCATTCTACGATGATCGGCTCCTACTCGCATAGTTGCATGTGTCTTACGGCCCCCGATGTCTGTAGTTACCTATGCTGGTCCCACCATGGGGTGTATCAAGTCCCATAGTGGCAACCCGACACAACCTTAGAGTGCAAAGGTATGCTACTGGTGTCCAGTGCTTTATTTTTCTGCGCCGGAGTGCGTGCACGCCCGCACACCGTTAGAACCTACACTGCTACACCACCGCCGTCGATTTGACCTCTTACAATCAGCCCAGTAATCGTGTCCCACCCTGCCTAGTTTCAGGGTATCCTGATACACCTTCTAGGGTTACTGCTGAAAAGGGTCCCCCGTTACTAGGTTTTCTATCTCTAGCCAACATGCTAAGTTGGTTAAGTGTTTCCTAACCTAACCCCACCAGTCCGTTTAGTTTAGCATGTTCCATTTTGATTAAGTCTTTAGTTCACTTAATCCTAACAATCCTGACTCAGCCTTAATTGTCTTATTAAGGCCCTGACCTCTCACATTAGACAGGTATTGTTGTGGCTGCCTGTTGCCGGTTGGTTCCGGGCAGTCTTACGCCACAACTCAGTCTAACCTCGGGTCCTTGCTGGGCTCCATGTTTAACCTCCCACATTGGATAGGTATTGTTGTGACTACTGGACAGCCGGGCGGTTCCGGGCAGGTTTACATCACAACTCAATCCAACCTCGGGTTAAACACATCGTCTTTTCTACATTTGCATATTTTGTCATTCTTCTTTATTTCTTATATGTAAATATTTGCGGCCCATTATTATGTTAATGGTGTAAAGGTTACACCAACCATGGGCCCAACCCATACTTGACTTTGTGCCCTTCTATTTCATATTTTCATTCATTAATTAATTTTTAACCCAACGTTATTTTCCCCCGTTTTACACGTCCGTTTATATATATTGGGCTTAGCCCTTTAAAACCCAATTTAGCCATGCGAAAAGGGGAGGCTTATGGCGTATACACAAAGAGGGGAAAGTGAGCGCATGAACTTGCATATGACGTTGGAAAATACATAATAGAAATTGGTGTACTTGCATAGTGGTGACATGTATTTTGGTCATAAAACATAGGTGACATAAATCAAGGCATGTAAACTTGCATAGGTTTAACTACAACATGAACCTATATTCTTATTTAGGCATAATGTCAAACATAAGCATGGCCTAAATACTTCTAGCATAAACATGGCATATTGTCAAACATAAGCATGGCATAAAATACTTCTTGCATAGGCATGGCATATTGTCAAACATAAGCATGGCATAAAATACTTCTAGCATAGGCATGGCATATGGTCAAACATAAGCATGGCATAAATACTTCTAGCATGAACATAGCATAATTCAACTTAATAATGATTTAAGCCTAATCACATAACGATGGTATAAACATACTTATACATAAATATTCCTAAACATGGTGTTTGCTTTAAACTTCAAAAAAAAAAAGGGATTTTTTTTTTGAGTCCAACCTAGCCATGTCATCATATAATCCTTTGAAACAAGATAGACTTAATAACGGATTTCAATTATGCCAAATATCATTCCTAGCCATATTCATAAGTTTGCAAAAGCATGACTTAATACATGGATTATGGTGTCAAAATTCCACATAGTTTCATATGAACTATAATAACCAAACTTGTTTCAATTACTTGCAAAATGATTTATGCACAAAAATATACATCATAATGGCATAATAACAAAGCCCCAAACTTGCATAAATTTCACTCAACTACATACATGTAGCTTCAACATAGATTACATAATTTGCGCAATATTCCAAACGTATATTTGCATAGAACTACCGCATGTAGTTCTTTATAATGAATAACATAATTTTGCACAAATATGAATTACTTCCATTGCCACAATTCAAGCATACACATCAACACAGTTGTTTATTAATACCAAAGTAATACTCTACTTACAATGGTTTGATGAATTCTCTAATTTAGGGATTGAAGACGCAAATTCCTTTGTTGAATTGATTAGCTTTAGGTTGCTTGAATTGCTTTAGGCCTTAGAACTTTCTCCCTAATCCTCTCTTTAGTTGGCGGCTACTCTTTGTCGTTCCTCAGCAACATGGCGGCTATGTTCTTAATTTGAATGAATAGATTAGGGTTTAGTCTAGGGTTGTTTATATAGAGGTTAGGAATTGATTAGGACCCTTGATATTGCTAGGTTAGATCATAGCCATTCATTAGGAAGACAGACCAATAAAAACCCGCCACCTAGCCCTAATGACAAAGCAGACCACAGAAATTCGACCAAACACAGACCTGGCCAGCCAGGTCGACTGGGCTCGACCAGGTCGACACCCCTGTCGACAGGGCTGTCGACAGCCCTGTCGACATGGGTAGCCGCCTGGCCCATTGGGGCCCATTTCAAATTATTATTTTATTCTGTTTGAATTTTAAATTTAATTCAAAACTTCCGAAGGCCATATCTTCTTCATACGGACTCCGTTTTTTGAAAACTCGGACTCTATTTCGCGTATTTTTCCGAGACGAACGCAATGGCGTATCCCGTTTCCCTTAGTTCTTTGATTTGAATTTGATTATACTTTAATTCATGAATTTCACAGTTATAGAATTTTTCGGGGTGTTACATTTCCACACAGCCTAGGTATTCGCTCAACCTAAGCTCTGATACCAAATGTGACGACCCGAAAATCCGGTAGAATTTGAGCTGACCAAAAACACAAGTCCAACCCCAAATATCACAGAAATTCGAACCATTAATAGAAAGAAGTTAGAGGGTGAGGATAGATAAGATAGAAACTTAGAATAGAAGAAGAAGAAGAAGAAGAAGAACACAACATCAGAGTAACACGAATCTCACAGCGGAATGAATAACATATAATAGATAACATATCCTTGAAATAAATCATTATATGTATACAATACATTATCAGAGTACAATACTTACAACACCGCGGAAATAAACTATAGCTATATGATCCTGAAGCCTCCTGCTCCAGCTCTTCCAGTATATCTGAAAAATCCTGACTATGTAACGACCCGGGAAAAAGCGACCTTGGTTATCCGATATATAACACCTATCGAACAATCAAAAGTCGAAATTACCGGATAGTCCAAGAAAGAAATTAGAGGGTGAGGATAGATAAGATAGAAAATTAGAACAGAAGAAGAAGAAGAACACAACAACATCAGAGTAACACGAATCTCACAACGGAACGAATAAAATATAATAGACAACATATCTTGAAATCAAAGTAGTATATGTATATCATACCATTATCAGAGTACAACCCTTTCATCACAGCGGAATAATCAATAGCTAGAAAAATCTTGAAGCCTCCTGCTCCAAGCTCTTCAAGCATACCTGTAAATCCTGACTACTTGACTGCCCATACAAATTTGGGCACCCAAGAGTTTAGGGAAAACAAAACAAAATAAAACTCTGGGTCAGTCATGGGACTGGTGTGAGTAAACTCCAATCATTTGGTTTAAATTTTCAAAATCCTTTTCAAAAGAAAAGATAATCGTAAGACCAATCCACTCATAAATACGGATGGATTTTACCTTACGATAACCCAAAACACTTTGGAAATCATATATTATCTGATATTATAATAATGTCTAATCACAAGTAATTAAAATCTAGTAGAACGCTTGCATCTCACGCTCTACATATATAATATACAATAAAACTCGCAGGCACTTATTGGAGATTGGATTCCAACTTGACAAGGTATGGGACCACCTTCCGAACGTGTATCTCTAGAGGCAAATACACTGGGTTCAACAAGAACATCTTGCAACCCGGCCCACACATGACCGACCACTCATTTCGCTTGAGTGTATCGAATGTATATCACCAACGGTTGGGATCAGCAACCGTCTCCCGATAAGGGACAGCATCGATAGATTTAAGAACAAAAGGAATTTCTCTAGATAGGTGATCATACATCCTAATGGGTGCGACCCACATAGCCATGTTGCCTGCCCGATTTTTGTCATTTCCCGGTGGATGAGGCTTGAGGTCATAACGTATCTTTTGACAGATCCCACCTCCATTACTTTGAATGCCACATCGTCATACCCGTCAAATCACAAATTGATTTCACCAAAAATACCATGGGTATACAGCTAAGAGAAACGAATTCCTCCACCACCAAACGTAAGTACGTTTGAAGAGATCAACTTACGCGATCCTTTGAATATACTCTGTCAGACATTCGTCCATTCACGTTTGACCTGGGACTGGACAAACCGAAGGCACTATTCTGTAAATAGGATAGCCCTTGCATAACTCCGTCTTCAATATATTCAGCATACTTGATTCGCAACGCTTATGCCAATACGTAGTGGTTCTCTGGATAATAATCCGACCGGTCTCTCCATATTAACAGCGTTAAAATGGTCAAAACTTTGATAGTCGGTGATTTAACTATCAAATAAAAACATGTCGGTGTGCAAACAACGATATTATTTCCAGATGGAAATTCTATCGATCAATCATCATTCATCATCAAATTATCATAAATTTACCCTTTTCCTTATTCTTGTTTTCCTATATTTCTTATTTACTATATTTAGAAAATATATGTTAGTAACAATGGAAAACAATTCCATTTCTCATTTTCTATACTCAGAAAACATTTCTGATTTTCATTTGGAAGACATTTCCAAATATCCTTCATTGGGTTTAAACTGATGTTTGAATAAACATCGCTATGCCAACACCAACCATTTCGCTCATTAACTAAATTCACCTAACCCCTTTCACTCTCGAACCTTATCCACTTCTTAGTTAAAAATGAAGTCAATCAAGTTGGGGTATAATTACCTCTCAGACCTTAACTGAACAACATTTCTAACTTCGAAATAGACAAAGTTCAAACTTTACTCTTTAAGAAACATTCTTGCGAACTCTCGGATTCTATTTATGAATCCACTTCCTTTACTGAATCATTTGATTATAACTATAAATGTTATAATTCCATGCTTTCAAAATATGTTAACTTAAATATATTTCCATATCCTAATTTGGATAAATAAACAACCAACTACTTTATTAACAGATAATTAAAACTTGATTTGAAATGGAAAGTAAACATTACTTCCCTTGATTCGATATAATCGAATTTCCATGTATGATTCACTCTCGAATAATCACTATCCGATAATTCTCTTTCGAATAAACTATATTCGATTCCCCTGTTCGAATAACTAATATTCGATAATCCTTTTCTTCGAATAACTAATATTCGAAAAATCTCACTTCGAATAAACCATATTCGATAATTCTCTCCTTCGAATAACTATATTCGATTTAACACACTTCGAACGAACTATACTCGATTACTCTTCTCGAATAAACTATATTCGATAACTCTACTTCGAATAGGTGATATTCGATTAATTCCCTTTTTGACTAACCCTACTTAATTTACTAATACTCGACTAACTCGACTTAATTAACTTCTATTGATTAATTACTATTTGATTTTAACACCATTTGCTTGACTCTAGATCGCAGCGATCACAATGGTTACGCCTGATTCCCCCAGGAAACATCCGACCGCCGTAGGCTATCTGCAGCCCTGCGAATTACGCTAGCAGTCGTGCTAAATGGAAATTCATCCTTAAATAACTTTGTCTATTTTTAACTCTATCTCGAATAATTAGATTCGATCAATTCTAATTGAATAACTAATATTCAATTAACCTTTATTCAATTACTATATTTGAATAACTCTAGTTCGATTTGACTCAAAACGATTAACTCTAACTGATTAACTCTAACTGGTTAATTCTAACTGAATAACTCTAACTGGTTAACTCTAACTAACTAACTCTAACTGTTTAACTTTAACTAACTAACTCTAACTGTTTAACTTTACGGTTTAACTCTGACAGTTTAACTTCAACGGTTTAACTCTAACAGTTTAACTCCAACTGTTTAACTCTAACAGTTTAACTCCAACTGTTTAACTCTAGTTGATTAACTCTTTTGAATTAATCCCTTTGACTTTTCTCTTTTGAATAATTCCTTTGGAATAATTCCTTTGAATTACTTCCCTTGAATAGATTCTTTTTCTATTCGTTTACTCAACAAATAACTATTCTCTTTTTGCTTCTATTTATTTAACAAATAAATATTCCCTTTAACTTTTCTATTTATTCAATAAATAAATATTTCTTTTAACTTTTCTATTTATTTAACAAATAAGTACTTCTGTCAACTTTTCTTTATTCCCTACATGAATATTCCCTTTTCAATTCCATTTGTAAATACTTTTACGAATGTTTCAATTTTTATTTCTATTTGTAATCGTTTCACAAATATTTCCCTTCTATTTTATTTCACCAATATTTTCCCTTCTATTTGATTTCACCAATATTTGTTTTTTTTACAAATGCTTTGATTCTATAATCATTTTCTCTCATGAAATTCTCTTCCTTTTATATATAAAATCTATTGATTTTATATAAATAATTTATTTTCAAAATAAACTTTGAAAATCCCTTTTCACTTTCTAGTATCACTTATGGTATAAAAATACCAAATCAAAAGGTTCAATCATCATCCAAACACACAGGTTCAACAACAGATGATATAACACATCATATATCAGAATATATGAAAAACGGTAAATAAATGTTGAGGAATCCAGTTGGATTCCTCCGACCCGTTTCCCTGCATCCACAGATGTTACACAATATAATTCACATCAATTTCATTTCAATATGAGGTATTCTGATAAACAAAATCAACATCGGTTAACGATATATACAACTATATCGGTATTTTCAATCAATTGACTAGCAGTTCAACCAAACAATCAACACTCAGCAATTCAACCAATAATTATCAGTTCTAAAAATACTTTATAAAAATATAAAGTGTTCAGAGTTAGTGAGATTTACTCACCTTGGACGGTTTATCGTTGAATAACGATAATCGGTCGTTGATTTGGTTCAGACGTTAAATTTCACCATAAATCCAAACGAGCTCCAATCCACTTGCGGTCAGTTCCATTGCGTAGTGCTCGTCCATACGATCCCAACGGATCCTGTTTCGTTAAATTTCGTTAATGTATGCAAAAGTTATGCTATTTACAATATTTACCTAATTTAAATGAATATATATTTAATTAAATTAATTAAATTATTTTTATCTTAATTAATTTCTAATTGCGTTATTAGCCAAATTACCTTCCCTGCCCTTCTAAAAAATCATACTTTCCCATCTCTAGCCATATCCAAATTTTTTTAAAATTGAAAAACCATTTTAATATTAATTAAATTTAATTTTCAAATAAAATATTTAAAAATATTCATTTAATTATAACTTAAAATTTTTAACCCGGATCAAAAATCTGCTTCCACTCATTTTAAAGTATTTTCCGATAAGAATCCAACGGTCCTTGTTTCGTGGAAATCCGACTTGTTTTGAAAAAGTTATAAGCTTTTAAAGTTTATGGTTAAAAATTACGAAAATGCCCCTGGTCGGTTTTAAATTCAAATTAAATTCAAATTAAATTTTAAATTTAAATTTAAATTAATCATTCCATCCGTCGGATCAGTTAGGGATAGCCAGGGAGAGCAGGAAACTATATTTTCCAAACTCAAGCCTTAGACACTATCCTCTCTGTCACCCTTAGAATGTTCTGATATTTATTTTTACAAATTCTATTTTAATTATAATATATATATATATATATATATATATATATATATATTACACAAATAAATAAATAAATATTATTTAAAACTTACCCCGCGAAGCCCAAGCCTCTGCCTAAGAGTCTCTAGCTCCCTGTCTTGCCCTCCTTTCTCCCTTCCTTCCTTTTTCCCTATTTTCTAATATTTTATTATTATTTCTGCCATTGCCAAAGCTTGAAAGAGGAGGAGGAGGAGGAGTGAGTTTAAAATGAAGGGGGGGGGGCTATTTATAGCCGAAGGAGTCACATGGATTGCTGAGGTGGCGCGAATCCAACGGTCGAAAATGGATGGATAGGATTAATCCTTAAATTTGTTAAATTATAAATAAATTTAATAATTTATGAATAGTAAAGTGTGTTTTCTCAACCCTATTCGGACGTTAATTTGACTTACTTATTGATACCTTATCCAAAATCTTTTTCAACCATGTTGTTCAATTTTTCTTGCTCTTCAATAATATATAAAAATATTTAAATTTTGAATTCGTTTGAACTTTCAAATAATTTAAATTCAAATTCAAAATAGTGTTTTGTGTTAGTTTCAACACCTTCCGGTCTCATGTTGGAGTATCAAACGATAACGGTTTTCAGAAATTCTTCCACCATCTGGTCCGGTTTTTAACGTACTTCAATCCTATGTATTCAAATCAAAAATCGGAGTTTGTTTAGATTTTCAAATAATTTATTTAAATTTTGTTTCCTTAATAACTTTCTATATCCGTTATAGGATTTTTCCAGATTTCATATATAGGTAATATCCTATGTTTAGAATTTTCCTGGATAGGTCTCAGGTTCCAGTTTTGCCGTTAGCATTAGCAAATTCCAATTACCATCAAAATTTAGTTCAAATTTTGGCCTTTTATTTTTTCTTTTCCACATACGGATGCCATTTTTGACGTAACTTGGTTGGTTACCTAATTTCATCATTTCAGATTTAATGAAATTGATTTCATCGAAATCCGAGTTCGTTAGCTACTACATCCTTTGTAAACGTACTATTTTAAATTAAAAATTTATCCTTTTATACTGTCAGTTCACATATATTGCAGATCCACTAAATTTCTACCATTTCGGAATAAAATAAAATATTCAAAATTATTGAAATTAAACCATTTAAACTTCCAAAACAATAAAAACATTTTTAAATAATAACTAAATGGTCAAAAAAATCTGGGCCGTTACATTCTTTCCCCCTTAAAATAATTTCGTCCTCGAAATTGCTAAGGTAGAAAAATGAACTTTATAACTAGGTTAAAATTATTTATTTACTCCGGTTTCACTAAACAAATTAATTCTAATTAATTTTTTAATTTATTTCTATAAACGAAAATTTCAAAAATTCTGAAAATTTTCTAACATTCGAAATTTCTGAAAAATTTCGCCAGCATCTCCTTTGTACTGGTCAATAGCTCAAACTCCAACTCGCCTATCTAGACCTTCTTCAACCCAAAAGAAAATCAACAGCCAAGTGGCTTGCCAAACAGGCTCATAAATCTCATCAAACTCATATGAATATATACGTGTACCTTTTTGTCGACATTCAATTCTGCTATCAATTTAGCATATACCACTATCATCCCATTCAAACTCCCAATCACTTTTATCTTCAACACGACCATCCGCTTATAACCAAGCCAAATTTCAATCAAACTGCAATTCCAATCTCAATTCATATTTCTTGCTTGACCATCCATTTCTATCCCAGATAATCTCTAATTCAGTCCAATTCTACTTGATACCATTTTATTTCAATTCAACTCAATTTCCACTGAACTGGCTTCAACTCAATTTCAAATTTGCTTTCACAAATTTCTATTTAATTTGTGTTTATTTCAAACAATCTTACCTGGGAGTTTCAAATAACTTTGCCTTTTCCGAAAATCAAATATCCCTTTGGAATATCAAAACAACTTGGTTTCTCAAAACAATTCAAAAACAAAATCTTTGGTAGTAATCTGTCACTTACAAACTCGAAAATGAACACTGATGATGTCCGGATCAACATCGGAATTTATTTTTCAGCTATCGAAGTGAGTTCAATACTATGTCACTTTCAAAACCATTTCTAAACACTTTCATTTTGAAATTCATTTCAAAATATCCCTTTTTAATGTTTGTAACAAATTTAAAATCTCCCAGGATTTCAAAATTCACATATATTCAATTTAATTCCATTTACAACGCTTATTCAAATTTTAGCAATTTTAATTCCAATTCTGAACTTAAATTCAGATTTAATTCATCTGATTTCATATATTTCACTTATATGAATTTTGATTTTTTTATTTATATAACCATTCCACATTTTATAATCTTATTCGATTATAATCACAACCAACACATTCAATATACTATAATAATTTCAAATATCTATACTTTGCTTATATCAAAATATAATTTGGGTAAAATTATTGCATTCACCCTTTTTCAAAACATACTGTGTCGGTTCATCGTATTCAAGCGTTTAGAAACCCCTATCGATACAGTGGATCAAACTGATCGACCAGAATTCATAAACAACTCAACCAATAAATCTCCACAATATAAAATCATTTTATATCAAATAACAAATACGTTCACTCGTATATATACACTCAAACTCAGTCTAGGGTATTACTAACCCCATCTCTACTAAATCACGCCACAGAGCCAAGGTAATACTTAACCTTCAGCTCTGATACCAACTGTAACGACCCGGGAAAAAGCGACATTGGTTATCCGATATATAACACCTATCGAACAATCAAAAGTCGAAATTACCGGATAGTCCAAGAAAGAAATTAGAGGGTGAGGATAGAAAAGATAGAAAATTAGAACAGAAGAAGAAGAAGAACACAACAACATCAGAGTAACACGATTCTCACAGCGGAACGAATAAAATATAATAGACAACATATCTTGAAATCAAAGTAGTATATGTATATCATACCATTATCAGAGTACAACCCTTTCATCACAGAGGAATAATCAATAGCTAGAAAAATCTTGAAGCCTCCTGCTCCAAGCTCTTCAAGCATACCTGTAAATCCTGACTACTTGACTGCCCGTACAAATTTGGGCACCCAAGAGTTTAGGGAAAACAAAACAAAATAAAACTCTGGGTCAGTCATGGGACTGGTGTGAGTAAACTCCAATCATTTGGTTTAAATTTTCAAAATCCTTTTCAAAAGAAAAGATAATCGTAAGACCAATCCACTCATAAATACGGATGGCTTTTACCTTACGATAACCCAAAACACTTTGGAAATCATATATTATCTGATATTATAATAATGTCTAATCACAAGTAATTAAAATCTAGTAGAACGCTTGCATCTCACGCTCTACATATATAATATACAATAAAACTCGCAGGCACTTATTGGAGATTGGATTCCAACTTGACAAGGTATGGGACCACCTTCCGAACGTGTATCTCTAGAGGCAAATACACTGGGTTCAACAAGAACATCTTGCAACCCGGCCCACACATGACCGACCACTCATTTCGCTTGAGTGTATCGAATGTATATCACCAACGGTTGGGATCAGCAACCGTCTCCCGATAAGGGACAGCATCGATAGATTTAAGAACAAAAGGAATTTCTCTAGATAGGTGATCATACATCCTAATGGGTGCGACCCACATAGCCATGTTGCCTGCCCGATTTTTGTCATTTCCCGGTGGATGAGGCTTGAGGTCATAACGTATCTTTTGACAGATCCCACCTCCATTACTTTGAATGCCACATCGTCATACCCGTCAAATCACAAATTGATTTCACCAAAAATACCACGGGTATACAGCTAAGAGAAACGAATTCCTCCGCCACCAAACGTAAGTACGTTTGAAGAGATCAACTTACGCGATCCTTTGAATATACTCTGTCAGACATTCGTCCATTCACGTTTGACCTGGGACTGGACAAACCGAAGGCACTATTTTGTAAATAGGATAGCCCTTGCATAACTCCGTCTTCAATATATTCAGCATACTTGATTCGCAACGCTTATGCCAATACGGAGTGGTTCTCTGGATAATAATCCGACCGGTCTCTCCATATTAACAGCGTTAAAATGGTCAAAACTTTGATAGTCGGTGATTTAACTATCAAATAAAAACATGTCGGTGTGCAAACAACGATATTATTTCCAGATGGAAATTCTATCTATCAATCATCATTCATCATCAAATTATCATAAATTTACCCTTTTCCTTATTCTTGTTTTCCTATATTTCTTATTTACTATATTTAGAAAATATACGTTAGTAACAATGGAAAACAATTCCATTTCTCATTTTCTATATTCAGAAAACATTTCTGATTTTCATTTGGAAGACATTTCCAAATATCCTTCATTGGGTTTAAACTGATGTTTGAATAAACATCGCTATGCCAACACCAACCATTTCGCTCATTAACTAAATTCACCTAACCCCTTTCACTCTCGAACCTTATCCACTTCTTAGTTAAAAACGAAGTCAATCAAGTTGGGGTATAATTACCTCTCAGACCTTAACTGAACAACATTTCTAACATCGAAATAGACAAAGTTCAAACTTTACTCTTTAAGAAACATTCTTGCGAACTCTCGGATTCTATTTATGAATCCACTTCCTTTACTGAATCATTTGATTATAACTATAAATGTTATAATTCCATGCTTTCAAAATATGTTAACTTAAATATATTTCCATATCCTAATTTGGATAAATAAACAACCAACTACTTTATTAACAGATAATTAAAACTTGATTTGAAATGGGAAGTAAACATTACTTCCCTTGATTCGATATAATCGAATTTCCATGTATGATTCACTCTCGAATAATCACTATCCGATAATTCTCTTTCGAATAAACTATATTCGATTCCCCTGTTCGAATAACTAATATTCGATAATCCTTTTCTTCGAATAACTAATATTCGAAAAATCTCACTTCGAATAAACCATATTCGATAATTCTCTCCTTCGAATAACTATATTCGATTTAACACACTTCGAACGAACTATACTCGATTACTCTTCTCGAATAAACTATATTCGATAACTCTACTTCGAATAGGTGATATTCGATTAATTCCCTTTTTGACTAACCCTACTTAATTTACTAATACTCGACTAACTCGACTTAATTAACTTCTATTGATTAATTACTATTTGATTTTAACACCATTTGCTTGACTCTAGATCGCAGCGATCACAATGGTTACGCCTGATTCCCCCAGGAAACATCCGACCGCCGTAGGCTATCTGCAGCCCTGCGAATTACGCTAGCAGTCGTGCTAAATGGAAATTCATCCTTAAATAACTTTGTCTATTTTTAACTCTATCTCGAATAATTAGATTCGATCAATTCTAATTGAATAACTAATATTCAATTAACCCTTATTCAATTACTATATTTGAATAACTCTAGTTCGATTTGACTCAAAACGATTAACTCTAACTGATTAACTCTAACTGGTTAATTCTAACTGAATAACTCTAACTGGTTAACTCTAACTAACTAACTCTAACTGTTTAACTTTAACTAACTAACTCTAACTGTTTAACTTTACGGTTTAACTCTGACAGTTTAACTTCAACGGTTTAACTCTAACAGTTTAACTCCAACTGTTTAACTCTAACAGTTTAACTCCAACTGTTTAACTCTAGTTGATTAACTCTTTTGAATTAATCCCTTTGACTTTTCTCTTTTGAATAATTCCTTTGGAATAATTCCTTTGAATTACTTCCCTTGAATAGATTCTTTTTCTATTCGTTTACTCAACAAATAACTATTCTCTTTTTGCTTCTATTTATTTAACAAATAAATATTCCCTTTAACTTTTCTATTTATTCAACAAATAAATATTTCTTTTAACTTTTCTATTTATTTAACAAATAAGTACTTCTGTCAACTTTTCTTTATTCCCTACATGAATATTCCCTTTTCAATTCCATTTGTAAATACTTTTACGAATGTTTCAATTTTTATTTCTATTTGTAATCGTTTCACAAATATTTCCCTTCTATTTTATTTCACCAATATTTTCCCTTCTATTTGATTTCACCAATATTTGTTTTTTTTACAAATGCTTTGATTCTATAATCATTTTCTCTCATGAAATTCTCTTCCTTTTATATATAAAATCTATTGATTTTATATAAATAATTTATTTTCAAAATAAACTTTGAAAATCCCTTTTCACTTTCTAGTATCACTTATGGTATAAAAATACCAAATCAAAAGGTTCAATCATCATCCAAACACACAGGTTCAACAACAGATGATATAACACATCATATATCAGAATATATGAAAAATGGTAAATAAATGTTGAGGAATCCAGTTGGATTCCTCCGACCTGTTTCCCTGCATCCACAGATGTTACACAATATAATTCACATCAATTTCATTTCAATATGAGGTATTCTGATAAACAAAATCAACATCGGTTAACGATATATACAACTATATCGGTATTTTCAATCAATTGACTAGCAGTTCAACCAAACAATCAACACTCAGCAATTCAACCAATAATTATCAGTTCTAAAAATACTTTATAAAAATATAAAGTGTTCAGAGTTAGTGAGATTTACTCACCTTGGACGGTTTATCGTTGAATAACGATAATCGGTCGTTGATTTGGTTCATACGTTAAATTTCACCATAAATCCAAACGAGCTCCAATCCACTTGCGGTCAGTTCCATTGCGTAGTGCTCGTCCATACGATCCCAACGGATCCTGTTTCGTTAAATTTCGTTAATGTATGCAAAAGTTATGCTATTTACAATATTTACCTAATTTAAATGAATATATATTTAATTAAATTAATTAAATTATTTTTATCTTAATTAATTTCTAATTGCGTTATTAGCCAAATTACCTTCCCTGCCCTTCTAAAAAATCATACTTTCCCATCTCTAGCCATATCCAAATTTTTTTAAAATTGAAAAACCATTTTAATATTAATTAAATTTAATTTTCAAATAAAATATTTAAAAATATTCATTTAATTATAACTTAAAATTTTTAACCCGGATCAAAAATCTGCTTCCACTCATTTTAAAGTATTTTCCGATAAGAATCCAACGGTCCTTGTTTCGTGGAAATCCGACTTGTTTTGAAAAAGTTATAAGCTTTTAAAGTTTATGGTTAAAAATTACGAAAATGCCCCTGGTCTATTTTAAATTCAAATTAAATTCAAATTAAATTTTAAATTTAAATTTAAATTAATCATCCCATCCGTCGGATCAGTTAGGGATAGCCAGGGAGAGCAGGAAACTATATTTTCCAAACTCAAGCCTTAGACACTATCCTCTCTGTCACCCTTAGAATGTTCTGATATTTATTTTTACAAATTCTATTTTAATTATAATATATATATATATATATATTACACAAATAAATAAATAAATAAATAAATATTATTTAAAACTTACCCTGCGAAGCCCAAGCCTCTGCCTAAGAGTCCCTAGCTCCCTGTCTTGCCCTCCTTTCTCCCTTCCTTCCCTTTTCCCTATTTTCTAATATTTTATTATTATTTCTGCCATTGCCAAAGCTTGAAAGAGGAGGAGGAGGAGGAGTGAGTTTAAAATGAAGGGGGGGGCTATTTATAGCCGAAGGAGTCACATGGATTGCTGAGGTGGCGCGAATCCAACGGTCGAAAATGGATGGATAGGATTAATCCTTAAATTTGTTAAATTATAAATAAATTTAATAATTTATGAATAGTAAAGTGTGTTTTCTCAACCCTATTCGGACGTTAATTTTACTTACTTATTGATACCTTATCCAAAATCTTTTTCAACCATGTTGTTCAATTTTTCTTGCTCTTCAATAATATATAAAAATATTTAAATTTTGAATTCGTTTGAACTTTCAAATAATTTAAATTCAAATTCAAAATAGTGTTTTGTGTTAGTTTCAACACCTTCCGGTCTCATGTTGGAGTATCAAACGATAACGGTTTTCAGAAATTCTTCCACCAACTGGTCCGGTTTTTAACGTACTTCAATCCTATGTATTCAAATCAAAAATCGGAGTTTGTTTAGATTTTCAAATAATTTATTTAAATTTTGTTTCCTTAATAACTTTCTATATCCGTTATAGGATTTTTCCAGATTTCATATATAGGTAATATCCTATGTTTAGAATTTTCCTGGATAGGTCTCAGGTTCCAGTTTTGCCGTTAGCATTAGCAAATTCCAATTACCGTCAAAATTTAGTTCAAATTTTGGCCTTTTATTTTTTCTTTTCCACATACGGATGCCATTTTTGACGTAACTTGGTTGGTTACCTAATTTCATCATTTCAGATTTAATGAAACTGATTTCATCGAAATCCGAGTTCGTTAGCTACTACATCCTTTGTAAACGTACTATTTTAAATTAAAAATTTATCCTTTTATACTGTCAGTTCACATATATTGCAGATCCACTAAATTTCTACCATTTCGGAATAAAATAAAATATTCAAAATTATTGAAATTAAACCATTTAAACTTCCAAAACAATAAAAACATTTTTAAATAATAACTAAATGGTCAAAAAAATCTGGGCCGTTACAGACTACTTGACTGCCCATACAAATTTAGACACCCAAGAGTTTAGGGAAAACAACAAAGTAAATTCCGGGTCAGTCATGGGACTGGTACGAGTAAAACAGTTTAAAAACAGTTCGAACTATGACAAGGTATGGAATCACCTTCCAATCAGTGTACTCTAGGAACGATACACTGGAGTTCAACAAGAAAATCTTGCAACTCAGCCACACATGACCGACCACTAATTTCACTTGATTGTATCGAATGTATATCACCAATGGTTGGGATCAGCAACCGTTCCCGTATATATATATATGGGACAACATTGATAGATTAAAGAAGCAAATGAATATTCTCTAGATAGGTGATTATACACCCTAATAGGTGCGACCTACATAGCCATGATGCCTGCCCGATTTTTGTCATTTCCTGGTTGTTGAGGCCAGAGGTTACGCTGTATCATCACACCAGATTCACTTCGAATGCCACATTGTCAGATCCATCGAAAATCACTAATTGATATCTACAACAGTACATTACGTGTTAGCTAAAGAAGTGCCCTTCTCCGCTTCCACTCTTGGTATGGTTGAAGAAATCAATGTACGTGACCTTTCTGGAAATACTCTGTCAGACATTCATCCATACAAGCCATCCAGGGACAGGATGAACCGAAGGTACTATTTCTATTAATAGAAAAAGTCCTTGCACTCTACTCCGTCTTCGATTATCTTTATATAATCTGATTCGCACGCTACAGCCGATATGGAGTGGTTCTTCGGATAATAATCCAACCGGTCTCTCCATATTGACAACGATGGTCAAAACTTCGATAGTCTGTGATTTAACTATCGAATAAAAACAAGTGTTTCGATAGTCGATGATTTAACTATCGAATAAAACAAGTGTTCATCCAAACATCCAACAATCATTGAACCTTTAATTAATATTCTATTAATTAAATCTCTTCTCTATTTCTTATCAATATTTGTTAACCAAATATTTTCAATAACCATATTGGCCTTATACGTTATTTGGAAAACATTTCCATATATCGCCTTCTTTTATTTTCTAAACTTTAGAAAATATATGTTATTTATAATTGGAAAATATTCCAACTACTTATCTCTTTTCCAATCTCGTTTATTCCTATACTTAGGAAACGTTCATTATTCTATTTCCAAGCTTTGCACATATTTGGGTTAAAACAGATGTTGTGTAAAACATCGTTACGACAACCCAAATACAGTATTTAACTAGTTCTTATTCCACATTGATCTTCGAGCCTGAATCTTGCTACTTATCGGTATATCATGAAATCAACCAAGTTGGGGTATAATTACCTCTCAGACCTTGACTGAATAACATTTAACGTCAAAACAGACAAGACTACTTACTCGAATAATCAATACCATACAACTGATTATTCACCTTCAAACACATATACATTTTCTCTTTCTATTCTACTAGATTTTATTCTTATACTTCCTTTTTGATTATACTATTCTATTTCTAAGTTCGTTTCCTTATCGACTTCTATTTGATATGTTGATTTCTAACTATCAAATTATCTTAAAAATATTCTATCTCCTTAAATTCCCGGAAAAATTCGCCATAACCTCCTTTGTACCGGGAGCATCGGGAAATTTCAAATAGCTTTCCCGGTCCTTCTTATCTCAAAAAGAAAAAGAAAAAGCCAAGCGGCTTGCCGATACGGCGCATAAAATCTCATATGGAAATTAAATACGTACCTTTTTGTCTGGCATTCTATTTATTTCACTTCTATACTATATTCCATACTTGTCTCCTGTATGTCTATACCTGTCCAATCTATTTTAACTATACCAATCGTTTTAACTCAATTTGTTAATTAAATCTGTTACTTAACTTTTCAGTCTATTTCACCTTCATATTTGAACATGACATGTTCAAATATATTTTAACTGCATATTAACAAATTCTAATTATACTCATACTCTCGTTCCCTTATCGACTTCTTATTCAAATTCCAAATCAATTCTATTTGAATTCTCTTTATTTAAAACTTCATTTGAATTCTATTTGCATCCCTATATTTAAACTTCATTTGAATTCTATTTTCAAATTCTATAGTTTAAAGTCCATTTAAATCCTATATTCAAATCGTTTGAAGTCCATTTGAATTTCTATATTCAAATCGTTTAAAGTCCATTTGAATTTCTATATTCAAATCTATAGTCTAAAGTCCATTTGAATTTCTATATTCAAATTCCATAGTTTAAAGTCCATTTGAATTCGATTATTCAAATCTCTATTTCAATTCGTTATATTCAAAGTCCATTTGAATTCTCGGCATTATTTATAAACAACGTTTATAACTTCAATTCAAATCCCACCTTTCCATTTATAAACAACGTTTATAAACTCAATTCAAATCCCATATTTCCATTTATAAACAAAGTTTATAAATTCGATTCAAACCCCATCTTTCATTTATAAACAACGTTTATAAATTCGATTCAAATCCTATCTTCCATTTATAAACAATGTTTATAAATTCAATTACCTGTTTTATATACCTTCAAAACAAGTTAATATTTTCTATAGTTTTATTTAAAAATCCAAATTCTATTTATGAAAATAGAATTTCCTTTTAAATATCAATACCCTTTCCGATATTTTTATGAATCAATATTCAAGCCCCAGGGATAATTTCAACAATCAAATCAACCAATTTTCAATCATTTGATTTTTAACACATCATATATGAATATATATGAAATCAAACAAACAACAAACAAATAATATATTTTTGAGGAATCCAGTTGGATTCCTCCAACCTGTTTTCCTGCATCCACAGATGTTAGCACATAATTAATACCTATCCTGCTTCGAGGCAGGATATCGCGGTATAGAAGGTCATCCACTAATCATAGCGTGGGGCGTATAGGGTAATCATCCGCTATGAAACTGCGGGCATCCGGTAATGAAACTGCGGGAATCCAACCAAATCAATCACCCAATATATATATAATAGCCCTAAATAACTAATATATACTTTTAACAGCGATAAATAAATATTTAAAGCATCCAACAATCAACACACAAATATTTTTAACAAATAAAAATATTTCTAATTAAACAGGTGAGTGAGATTTACTCACCAGGGTTTTAATTGCAGATCCGACCATTTAAATCGAACGATACTCGATTTAAACTAAATTCCAAAATTGATCTCAAATGACTCCAGAAAACTCCAAACTCGATTCCCTTGCGAAGATTAAGCCTTTTCGATTCCAAATGAATTTCGTTTCCGTTGAAAACTGTTATCATATGCAAGTGTTTTTATTATATTTTTCCCAGTTCGTATATATAAGGTAAACATTATTAATATATTTAATTAATTAACTTTTTACCTTAATCCCCTTATGATAATTTATTTTTCTTGAATTGAAATATAAAATCATCAACTTAAATTAAAATTAAATTACCTTACTATATTGCATTTCCACTCATCCCAGGACTGCTCCGACCACTCATTTCATCAACTTAGATCATCACAGAAAAATTGAACTCCTCTGTAACAATACACTTCACTGCTCTGATTATCCCCATCCCTCCACCAGATCGCAACAGGTTTCACCAAATCCCTCGCGAGTTCTGATATTGAGCAACAGGAGGAAGACGACGCTTGACAGAGCCGAGTTTCCCACCCAAAATCCATCGCAACCTCTCCAACAAAATTCCGACACTTCCCTGTAATCAAGACTTCAACTGGTGTTGAGTTCCAGACAACGCGATCCCTGCTTCCACAGATCTGAAGTCGATGATGAGACCAAGGCTTGAATCGAACCTCCTCAGACACTCAAGATGTACACGGAAACTTACACCCTCCCTTCGAGATCAAGACAAAACCTTACTTCAACAACCGACACCCTCCAACCCACTTCAAACCCTTAACAGTGACCCCGACTTTCGAATCCCATCGCCGTACCCAACTCGTGAGTGTCTCCAGTGATTTTGGGCTTTAGAAATCTCGCGGTTTTCAAGTCTGCTTATTCGATTTCCCCCTTTCTATTTCGAGTTGCTGATTCATTTGTTTAAGGGATATCATCCATATTTAAGTGGAGCTCGATTTCTTTGATGATGAGAACGGAAATGGTTTTGAATTGAGGATTGAAGAAATAAGCTTTGATTTTACAAAGGAACAGGTGGACAAAAGGAAGCCACGTTTAATTTGCTCTAGCGGTTTTGAATGGAACAGCAAGGCTTATTTAATTTGCCTTGTTGCTTTACTTATGTCCACTAATTATTTTAATTTATTTTAATTAAAAACTATATCCCTAAAAATTTAATAATCCTTGATCCAGATCTCCTTACTGAACCCAACAACTAGCAATTCTAGCGTAATACCACTATCCCGGACACATCGGGATATGTCACGAAGTCCAATTCGATCATCTGTTAAAGATATTAATTTAAATTGATATAATTTAAATTTCAAACTATTTATTCTCCTTGATAATATTCAAATATTATTACCGTTAACATTTCATATTAATTATTTGAACTGTTTTCAATTCAAATTAAAATTTGAATTCAACTAAATCCATTTTCTTATTCTGATAATTTAATATTTTCAATATTAAATTGAAATTGATTTTTAAATCGATAACTCCTTATAAAAATTGATCTATTTACTTAACTCAATATTTAAATCCATATTACATATATTAAAATTAACCCATAAATATCCGGGTCATTACAACTTTTCCACTTCTCCATCTTGATTGGTCTTTATCTTGTTGACCCACTTGACACCAATTGCTTTGTGTCCTTTCGGGAGACACGTGAGCTCCCAAGTGTCATTCTTCTTTATTGCACCAAGTTCTTTATCCATGGATTTGCTCCATTTGCTTTCTTCACTAGCTTCCTCAAATGTCACTGAATACATTCAGCCCTTAAACAAAATAATGAATAATCAAATGTTGTTTGTACCGGAATTGTTGCCTCATAGATATTATCCAGACTCTGCATTCTTCTTGGTACTCACTCTGAAACATTGCTGCTTCTTTAGCTTGATAGCACCGAAGTAGTAGTTTGTTAATTAGAGCTTTCTGGAGGATTCTGATCATCATTTCCATCATCGACTGTATTGGAGTCATCATCATCATTATCATCATAATTAAAGAATAGTCCTGCAACTTTTCATTCTTCCGCGCTTCATCTCCACTGATCTGATTCATCAAATTCAACATCTCGAGAAATGAATAATTTCTTTGTGAGTGGATTATAAAGTCGGTTGGTCTTTCTTCTTTTGTCATATCCGGTTAAAATACATTTCTCTCCTTTATCATCCAGCTTCTTTCTTTTCTAATCGGGAATATGTGCATATACAACCCATCCAAAAATTTGGAGATGTCCAATTAATGGTTTACTACCACTCCATGCTTCATTTGGAGTTCTGTTTCAGACACTTTTTGTTGGACAACGATTCAAAAAATAAACTGTGCATAGTATAGCTTCAGCCCAAAAACTTCTTGGCATGTGCTTCCCTTCACCATACTTTTTGCCATGTCAAGAATATTACAATTCTTTCTTTCGGCATTGCCATTTGTTTTGGAGTATATGTTGCAGTCAACTGGTGATCGATTCCATGCGTTCTGCAAAATTGTTTAAACAAGTTTGAAGTATATTCGCCTCTTTTATTTGATCTGAGTATCTTCACATAATTTCCACTTTGCTTTTCTACCATTGCTTTGAACTCCTTAAATTTATCAAGAGCCTCTTCTTTTCCTTTCAGAATATATAACCAACTTTTTCTACTAAAATCATCAATAAATGTTAGGTAATACCTGCTTCCGCCAAGTGATGTAATATCAAATGGACCAGCTATGTCAGTGTGAACAATCTCTAGTGGCCTTCTAGCTCTCCATGATTTTCCAACAGGAAATCTTTGTCTGTGTTTCTTTCCTCTGATGCAAGCATCACATAGTTGATTTGCTTCATTGATTTCTAGCAAACCATCCACCATCTTTATCTTTGACAACAATTTTAAGCCATTAAATCCAAGATGTCCAATCTCAGATGCCATAACCATGAATCATTTTTAATAACCGAATTCAAGCATTTTTCCACTTTCGTCTGCATATCAAGTGTGAATAGACAATTCTTTGACATCTCCACATTGGCAATCAACTCTTGAACCTGATTCCTGATAATGAGAGAATTGTCCTGCATCTATATATTATATCCTTTCTCCACCAATTGACCAATACTAATGGTATTACTTTTCAAAGCAGGTATATAATAAACATCATTTATATACTTCTTATCACCATTCTTTAACACAATCACGATGATACCTTTACCTTTGATCGGAATATATGGTAAGTCATCAAAAGTAACTTCTCCATTGACATTATCATCTGTCTCTATAAATAATTCCTTTTGTCCCCACATGTGATTGCTGGCACCTTTGAGTCAAGATACCACGTATTTTTCTTTCCTTCGCCATCTCCTTTGTATGTGAAAAACATAGTAACTCCTACTTCTTTGATTCTTTTGCTACTGCAAAATGACTTCTTTCTTCCACTTTTGTAATTATAATATGGAAAATGAGACCTATCACCTCGTTGTTGAAATATGCCTCTTCCTCGGCCTCGGAAATTTTAACCACGACAAGATTGATGATAGCTTTCGTTGTTCTAGTCTCTGTTAAAAGGTTGCCTTCCACGTCCACGTCACTTCAATAGCCACCTCTATAGCAACCTCATCTATGAACATAACTGCTACTGTTTGAACATAAAAATACTATTTTCTTTTCTTACAAATAGGCTACAACCTTTTCTCTTTATCACTCTCGAGCTTTAGCTTTCTTTCTTTTTCTCTCTTGTTGTTTTGTTTTTCACTTTGGTACGTATTTAGCACACATTGACGCTGCATATATATAGGCCATACATTCATGTTGATTGACATCATTGCTTACATCATTGTCCACTTCTTATATTAATGTAGCTACCTTATTTTAAGGCTTTGAACATGGACTAGCCTCCCCTTTCGAATTCATATTCACTTAGTCCAAGTTGTACACCACAAACGTTTTTTGCATGCATGCATTCTTCATAAATAATATAAGATATTTTGTCTACCTTATTTCTAGGATGTCTTGGGGAGTTTGAAAATTTTAACACCCCCCCTCAAACTCGAATTACCATTCCGAGCTTCTTTTACAATTTATGAAATATCTCCGGTTTCAATGGCTTCATAAAGATATCTTCTAAATTTTCTTTGGTCCTGTAATGTACTAGCTCCACAATTTTATCATTCACATGTTCTCGAATAAAATGGTAATTATATTAATGTGCTTGCTTCGAATATATGACACTGGATTCTTTGCGAGAGAAATAGCAGATTTATTATCCATGTAAATAATAACTAGATCATCATTTACAAGATTTAACTCTTCCAGTATGTAGCCTAGCTACACAGCTTGACATATTGTTGTTGCAGCTACAATATACTCCGCTTCACATATTAAGAGAGCAACTGTTTGTTGCTTCCTTGATGACCACGAAAAAAGCGCTGAACCGATATGAAAAACATACCTGAAGTGGTTTTCCTATCATCCAAATCACAACCATAATCACTATTTGAGTAGCCAGCTAATTTTGAATTTTTTGAATTGGTGTAAATAGCCTATGAACAAGTGTACCATTTATGTAGCGCAAAATTCTTTTAACTTCCATGAAATGATCTTGCTTTGGCTTCTCCATTTATTTACTAACCGATCCAACTGCGTACATAATATCAGGACGAGTGAAATTTAGATACCTTAAACTTCCAACAAAACTTTTAAACAACTTTGATTTACCAACTCTCTGGTTGAATCAATTCTTAACTTTATGCTTGCATCTGTCGGTGTGCTCACTAGTTTGCCTTTTTTCATTCTTAATTTGTGTAATGACCCGAAAATCCCCGCCCTTTCGACCGACCATAAACCACACAGGTCTGACCCAAAAGTTAGAAATTCTCGAATGCAATAACTCTGGGCATACAACAAATCAGAACAATAATAGCAGACTTTTATTACATCATGGTAATATAACATCAGAGTACAGAATATATCAGAGTACATCGAAATAAAATTACAGCGGAAGTTAAATTACAATAAATTTAATACATTGGAGCGGAAACAATAAAATAGATATAGCGGAAGATAACTATGCTCTGGACACAGCTTTAAGCTTCAATCCAGCATCCTGCTCGAGATAAGGACCTATAGATAAACTACTCGACTGCCCGTGTGGAGAAGAGGGCACCCGATTTTGTAAAGGTGGAAACAAACAACGGGTCGGTCATGGGACTGGTGTGAGAATTCTTAACTAGTTTAACTAATAGTAATAAGGCAAATCCATGGACCACGCCGCTAATGCGGAACGGGTTTTATTCCAATGGATTGCCGTGCATAACTAAAAGTAAATCGTAAAACAACGCAATGCTTTTTAGAAAAATGAAATCACCATAAGACTCAGGTCACATCACACAATGCAACGCACACCAGAGGATAGAGTTTTACCTTACGGTGATTAAACATGCTTGATACATTAAAAACGAATTTGATATTATTATTAGTGCGTATATGTTTTAAAACAATTTCAATCATAATGTATCAATCCTAGGAAGAATAGTATCCCATAGTACTATGCCTCCATACTAGTAATACAATCAAAACCGAATGGGGCGTATTGGAAATTGAGTTTCCATCATGAGTCAAGGCTACGGAGGAGCTCCTTACCAATTCGAGACACTCTAGCTAATGTCTCAGGGTTCCCCGTAGTTAACCCTTGGATCCTGCAGGCCCGGTCCACACATACAGCTTCGTGGATTGGCAATTCCTGAACACACGTTTCCCGGTCCTATAGGACCTATCCGAGGCACCTCATTCCATCATCCACATAAGTAAAATGTCAGGGCTGGTAGGTCACTGACACCACTCTAGCTAGAAAGAAACGTGCTGCTCTCCCTGCCTTCCCTTCTCCTATTTTAGACTCCGCCAGTGTGTGAGGCTCGCGAAGTCACGCTATACACATAGCTATGCCTAACAGACTATGCTTTGATCGTCCCACAAGGCCTGCTTTTCAACAAAACCTTGATCATATGCATCTTAGCAAGCCACATCATCACTCCATATCACACTACCAAACCTTTGCCGAAATATATGAACGGGTGTTAAGCAAGGGAATAAATTCTCCGCCACCAAACATCCATACATTCGACAGAAGATTAATAACATGATATATAATGGAGTACGATGTCAGACACACAATCCATTTATAAGCTTACGCTCTAGGTCTGAGCGAAAGCCAAATCTGTACAAATCAACACTACGTCTGGGCAACTCCTACTATTACCTTATGATGGTAGCGAACCTATCTAAGGCAACAGTCATCATCGTCCATTCGATGTGGAGATTTGACGGTCTTCAATCGCCGTCTTCCATTCTTGGATTTTTAAACGTCGTTTAATTATTTGGAATGAGATAAACTCGAACTTTCCAAATAATCCTCGTATATATATATATATATATATATATATATATATATATATTTATTTATTTATTGAAAATCCTTCTTACACATTAATAATTATTTTTATTAACGATTCATTCCTATTTTAATTATTTAAAATAATTAAATTTTTATATAACGACGCCTTAAGTCCATGGGCGACAATGGCGCTACATTCAACCAATTTTGATTTTTACATTTCTCATAATCTAACCGTTGGATCTTAATGTAATATATATCATTGGAAAGATTTTTCCAAGACTGTCCTAACGGTTTCAGTTTCAAGAAAATCCGACGGTCGGATCTTCTTGTCTAGTCATTTAAATGTACGATTTCAAAACGTGAACTACCACGCCCTATTCGTTCAATTTTGATAATATATATATATATATAATCATTGAATCGTAATAACGTCGTTTGATTAAAACAACACTCCACACAATTACCAATACTTACTTAATTTTAATTCATTTGAAAATGAAGATAATATTACCGCATCCTAAATTCATTCTTTCATTACATTGAAAATGTAAATTTTGATACACTCAAAATCTTTAAATTACATATAAAAATATAATTTCTAATGACAATGCAAACTCTACTCTTAATTCACATTGTGAAAACATGATTTGTAATTACAATGCAAACACTACATCTAATTCACATTGTAAAAATATAATTTTTAATTACAATGCAAACACTACATCTAATTCACATTGTAAAAATATAATTTTTAATTACAATGCAAACACTACATCTAATTCACATTGTAAAAATATAATTTTTTAATTACAATGCAAACACTACATCTAATTCACATTGTAAAAATATAATTTTTAAATACAATGCAAACACTACATCTAATTCACATTGTAAAAATATAATTTTTAATTACAATGCAAACACTACATCTAAATCGCATTGTAAAAATATAATTTTTAATTACAATGCAAACACTACATCTAATTCACATTGTTAAAATATAATTTTTAAATACAATGCAAACACTACATCTAATTCACATTGGAAAAATATAATTTTTTAATACAATGCAAACACTACATCTAATTCACATTGTAAAAATATAATTTTTAATTACAATGCAAACACTACATCTAATTCACATTGTAAAAATATAATTTTTAAATACAATGCAAACACTACATCTATTTCCCATTGTAAAAATATAATTTTTAATTACAATGCAAAAACTACATCTAATTCACATTGTAAAATTATAATTTTTAAATACAATGCAAACACTACATCTAATTCACATTGTAAAAATATAATTTTTAAATACAATGCAAACACTACATCTCATTCACATTGTAAAAATATAATTTTTAAATACAATGCAAACACTACATCTAATTCACATTGTAAAAATATAATTTTTAATTACAATGCAAACACTAAATCTAATTCACATTGTAAAAATATAATTTTTAAATACCTACATCTAATTCACATTGTAAAAATATAATTTTTAATTACAATGCAAACACTACATCTAATTCAAATTGTAAATATATAATTTTTAAATACAATGCAAACACTACATCTAATTCACATTGTCAAAATATAATTTTTAATTACAATGAAAACACTACATCAAATTCACATTGCAAAAATATAATTTTTAAATACAATGCAAACACTACATCTAATTCACATTGTAAAAATAAAAATTTTAATTACAATGCAAACACTACATCTAATTCACATTGTAAAAATATAATTTTTAATTACAATGCAAACACTACATCTAATTCACATTGTAAAAATATAATTTTTAATTACAATGCAAACACTACATCTAATTCACATTGTAAAAATATAATTTTTAATTACAATGCAAACACTACATCTAATTCACATTGTAAAAATATAATTTTTAATTACAATGCAAACACTACATCTAATTCACATTGTAAAAATATAATTTTTAAATACAATGCAAACACTACATCTAATTCACATTGTAAAAATATAATTTTTAATTACAATGCAAACACTACATCTAATTCACATTGTAAAAATATAATTTTTAAATACAATGCAAACACTACATCTAATTCACATTGTAAAAATATAATTTTTAATTACAATGCAAACACTACATCTAATTCACATTGTAAAAATATAATTTTTTAATACAATGCAAACACTACATCTAATTCACATTGTAAAAATATAATTTTTAAATACCTACTTCTAATTCACATTGTAAAAATATAATTTCTAATTACAACGCAAACACTACATCTAATTCACATTGTAAAAACATAATTTTTAAATACAATGCAAACACTACATCTAATTCACATTGTAAAAATATAATTTTTAAATACAATGAAAACACTACATCTAATACACATTGTAAAAATATAATTTTTAAATACAATGCAAACACTACATCTAATTCAATTTGTAAAAATATAATTTTTAAATACAATGCAAACACTACATCTAATTCACATTGTAAAAATATAATTTTTAAATACAATGCTAACACTACATCTAAATCACATTGTAAAAATATATTTTTTATTACAATGCAAACACTACATCTAATTCACATTGTAAAAATATAATTTTTAATTACAATGCAAACACTACATCTAATTCACATTGTAAAAATATAATTTTTAATTACAATGCAAACACTACATCTAATTCACATTGTAAAAATATAATTTTTAATTACAATGCAAACACTACATCTAATTCACATTGTAAAATATAATTTTTAAATACAATGCAAACACTACATCTAATTCACATTGTAAAAATATAATTTTTAAATACAATGCAAACACTACATCTAATTCACATTGTAAAAATATAATTTTTAAATACAATGCAAACACTACATCTAATTCACATTGTAAAAATATAATTTTTAATTACAATGCAAACACTACATCTAATTCACATTGTAAAAATATAATTTTTAAATACAATGCAAACACTACATCTAATTCACATTTTAAAAATATAATTTTTAATTACAATGCAAACACTGTATCTAATTCACATTGTAAAAATATAATTTTTAAATACAATGCAAACACTACATCTAATTCACATTGTAAAAATATAATTTTTAATTACAATGCAAAAACTACATCTAATTCACTTTGTAAAAATATAATTTTTAATTACAATGCAAACACTACATCTAATTCACATTGTAAAAATATAATTTTTAATTACAATGCAAACACTACATCTTATTCGCATTGTAAAAATATAATTTTTAAATACAATGCAAACACTACATCTAAATCACATTGTGTGACAACAAGGAATTTCGCTCGATCCGAATTAGTCACTAAACCTATCTAGACCCTCGAAACGCCTGTTTGTTTTGAGAACACGACAAAATAGAACGCAGACAGAAGAACATTTCATTGTTTATTACAACAATTCCATCAGAATACAAGAATATACAGAGTATAAATGAATAAATTACATTCGATAAATATCAGAGATTACAATAAATTACATAGCAGCGGAAAAAACAATATAAAACACAACTGAAAATAATGCACGGATACAGAGCTTTCCGAACATCGTTCCAGGTGTAAATCAGGATCCTGTGAATATAAATCTGCAAAACCAAAACTACTAGCTACCCGTGTGGAAAATAGGGGCACCCAGAGTTTAGGTTAAAACAATAAACTCTAGGTCAGTCATGTGACTGGTGTGAGAACTAAAACAGTTATTAATCTTTGTTTTTAAAGTTAGGTAAATCAAGGGACCACGCCGTATAACACGGAACGGGTTTCCTCCTAAGAATACCAGTGCAGAAAACAAACAACGCAATGCTAAATAAAGAACAATGAAGCTATTATAAGACCTAGGTCCCATCACATAATGCAACGCAAGCCGGAGGATAGGGTTTTCCCTTATAATAGCCAAATATGCTTGATACGCGAAATTTCATCTTATATTATTACTATAAGTGAAGAAAACAACTTCAAATATAAATATATCAATCATAGACGGCATGGGTACCATATATCATGTCGCCAATACTAGGCTCTACAATCAAAACCGCAAAATGTCATATCTGGAAATTGGATTTCCATCATGGTGGCTCCTGATTCGAAAGATCGATCGCGTAGTGCCATCTCAATGGCTTACGTCTCGGCTAGAGAAAACACCGTTATGCACATCCGCACTTTTGGGAAATCGAGTATCACTGCGGCTTACGTCCCGGCGAGAGAAAACACTGCTTACCCTATCCCTCTGAGCACTAAGCTCACTCTCGGTCGACCGAATCCACGACACCACGAAGGTGCCCATCCACGAAAAAAGCATACTGATCAAACCATCAGTTTACCACCATACTGGGGTGTGAGGCTCGCGAATCAACGCTATACACAAAGCCATGCTATATTAAAGCTGCGCTTTGATCATCATCCACCAAACTTTGCTTTTCAACAAAAGTCTGGATCACTGCATCTCAGCATGCCACACTATCAATCCATATCGTACCACTGATTTCTGCCAATATATAACCTCTGAGCTCGTATGTCTCAGAGAAGGGCATTAAGCAAGAGAATAAATTCTCCGCCACCAAACAGATATATATTTAGCAGAGATCAACGAATAAAATATAAAGGAATACAATGTCAGACACACCATCCATTTACAAGTCCGTTCTGGGTCTGAACGAAACCGGAGGCACTTTCCTCGCATATCCATCGACCTCCAAGCATGTCCGGACGGCTACCACTTCAGCCCCCTTCAAGGTAGCTACTCCCATCGTGAGCATCAGTAGCACCCACCCATTCGATGTGAAGATCGTCGGTCTTGCACCGTCTTCAATCTCTTTGACTTATCGTCGAATCGGTTATTCAGAATGGGTATAGACCCGGCCTTTCTGAATAACCCACGTATATAATAAACAATTGTTATACAAACACAACATACGCCTCATTCCAATTCAGATATTCACACTCCTAGGGAAAGGTTCCCATTAATTTTATCAAAGATAAATTCTTTTAAATTTATTTTTTAATCTACCTTTGGATATCATTTCAAACCATATTATGGTTTTCCAAACTAGTCGGGATTAGCGAACCACACCGAAGTAATTATTTATTTTATTTCCCAATCCCAACCTATTTATCCCATGGAGCAAAACTGTTATTACCCCATAACTAACACCACGGTGTTATCGGTAATTTTAATTACCATTTCACGTTCAAATCTATTTAAAGATTTAACTATCGCTTTGGAGCAAAACTGGTAATACTCCATTCTCGCTCAATTTCTAAATTTGATAATTTAGATTATCAATTCACATTTCAATTTAATTGCAGATTTATTTAAAACACCTTTTACTGGGTTAAAGAACTAATGTCTTTTAAAACACAATTCACGACAAACCCAAATCACATTCCATTTATTATCGGGTTAAAGAACTGGTGTTATTTAAAACCCCGTTCACAATAAACCCACAAATCAATTCTAATTCAGTTCAGATCAAATATATTAGGAATTCCGATTATTAAAAAACCCCTTTTAAGTCTAATTTATTTATTTAAAAATAATTGGGTTTTAAATTTAGTTCAAACTAGTTCATTTCGATAGAAATCTATTTTTATATTTTCAAATATGGAGTTTTTCATCCCAATTTTTCCCAAATCATTTCTTATGATTTCACACAAATTATTACTATTTTTAATAATTTTATCAAGGCCCGTACAGTCGATTTCCAACAATGGCCATCGAACTGCACTTATAGCGACCTTTTTCAAATTTGATTTGGACGTATCTCCAAATCCAACCGTTAGATTTTGAATTTCTAGTATTCGTTAGAAAGCTCTTTTCGATACGAACCCAACGGTTTTGGTTTTAGGAGGATCCGACGGTCGGATCTCCCGTAATGTCCGTTTGAAATAAATGGTCGAAATTCGCGAACTGCCGTGGCGCAGCGCGTTCTATTCAGGCCATTATATTATATATATAATATATATTTCGTCGATTTCTATTTAAAACGAATTTTATAAATCGTTTTGAATTCGTTTCAAAAATAATTTCAACCTTTATTTCAAATTCAAATCAAAATTAAATTTTCTGTTATAAATCCTTTTTACTTTCATTTCTATTTGATTTCAATTCAAATCGATTTTAATTCGATTCGAATTCATTTCGTTTTCTATTCAATTCGAATTCATTTCGTTTTCTATTTAATTTAAATTCAATTCGTTTTCTATACAATTTAAATTCAATTCGTTTTCTATTCAATTTAATTCGTTATATATGCAATTGAAATCAAATTCGTTTTATATATTCAATTGAAATCAAATTCGTTTTCTATTCAATTCAAATTCAATTTGTTTTCTATTCAATTTAAATTCAATTTGTATTCAATTCATTTCGAAATTGTTTCCAATTCAATTCATTTCAAAATGAATAAAATTGATATAAATATCGTTCACGTCAAAATGGCGTCAATCTAATCAACACGGCTTCATATATTTCTATTTTCAAATATCCTATTTCAAATATTTCCTATTATCAAAATATTTGTTATTATCAAAATATTTCGTTCAACACATGACTAATCTCAACGGATGAGTACAGTCAACACATGAACCTTTGTTTTATATTATTCTTTATTTTCTAAATTGAAATGAGGCCCAATCAATCACCATATAATGTTAATTATATGGATTTTCATATGTCACACGTATATAATAGCATTGAAAAATAATCAACCATCAACCAAAGTGCACTACACTGTATAAGCATCAAATATAGATATCTAACGCTTATAACAGCCTGTCAATCAGTCGATCGACATATTTAATCAATCAGGATGAGTGAACTTCAAATTTCATCCCAACACCCATGTGGGGTTTCAAACAATCAAACACATATTTTATTTGTGCAGTTGGGCGATGTGTAAAATTTATCGGCCCAATCAATATCAGTCAAATCAGTGTATATAAACAAATCGGCCGATTTGTTTATAAAAATTTGTTTATTCACTTTCACGTTAAAAATTATATTTTTAACGATAAAATATTTTATTTTAACACATGGATTTTTATTCAGTTCATTCTTTAAATAAAATGATATTTCTATTTTCTAACTTATTTTAGAAAATTTCGGCGGCATAACGGCACGATACTAGAAACGGGACAAGGCCTAGCCTTATCCCCGGTCTAGTGAAGGCCCACGCCATTCACCCATCAATCCATCCATTCCATTTCACCAAACAACTCAAATTTCAATCAAATAATCTAACCAATTTTTGCAATCAAACAAACAAGTCCATGGTCTATGGACGATTGTGTCGGGTGCTACTAAACACTGTCTACATCCTAGTATATATATAACTAGAAAAAGAAATTGAAAGGTGAGAAATTCTCACCAATAGCTATCCAATACCACGACTCTTCATTTATAGAGATCTCTGTTGTTTTCGCCTTTTGTCACTTTCCTTGTCCGCAGCCACTACATATATAAAAATTATATTCCTATCACTTCATTCTAATAAAATAAAAATCATATTTTTATTCTAAATGTTTATACGTATAGATCGTATTTTTATTTCAAATCTAAATACATACAAATCGTATTATTTTCATTTTCATTTTCAAAACAACTTATATAAACAAAGATCCAATTTTAAAAACTAACTTCATAATAAAAATTATATTCATGGATCGTCATTTTCTATATAAAAATATGATCTCTTTCTATTTGAAAATATAACCTTTTCTATTATAAAAATATAATCTTTTAAATATAAAAATATATTCTTTTCATTTCTAAAAGTCAAATCTTTTTATTTTAGAAATCAAATCCCATTCAGTTTGAAGATCAAATCTGGCTTACTTTAAAAATATGATCTTGTTTACTTTAGTCTCATTTCTAAAACCATGTTTATATAAATTCTATTCATTTTGAAAATCACGTTTTTAAATCTACATTCTTTATATAAAAGTCATGTTTTTAAGCTAAAACTATTTCGTATAAAAGTAATATTTTTATAGTGCTAATTTATATTTAAAAATCGTATTTTATCCTATGGTATTTTATATAAAAGTTACCTTTTTATTACAATAATATTTATAATAAAAACCATATTTTAATTTAGCTACATATATATAAAAATCATATATTTTTATTTCTAAAAACAATGTAAAAGTTTATTTTCAAAAACAATGAATATTTTATTTTCAAGAACAATGTATATTTTTTCTTTTATAATCATTTCTAAAACAATGTTATTATACATAATCAATTCAATTAACTAATTAATGTATAACCACGTTTAAACAAAGCATTACGTTAATTACCCTCTGTAAATCATCCTCCCTTTTCAGAACCGTCATCGCGGAAAGCTCCAGCTCTAGGGTTCGTTATTGCCGTCGCACCCTTGATCGAGACCACCATCGGAATGCACCACGACCTCTACCTTGACGAACCGCGCCTACCGCCACCTCCCAGTCCAATTCGATCGCTCCTCTGGTGGTGGAAGACGCCTCAACCCCTGCGGTTTTGAGCCTCCGATTCACATGATTACGAAAAGGTTTTTGATCAGACCCGCACAGTTTTGAAGATCTAACTGAGTATTTCGATTTTTGTTTTGTAATCAGCTTTTAATTTGCCACGATTAGGGGGAAAATCGAAGCAAAAATTTGAGGGTTTTAGCCGTTCGTTGGTACCTGGCGGCTTAACGAGAGAAAGAATTTTAGGGTTTAATTTTGGCCTTATATAGAAAATATTTTACATTATTAAATTCTTTTAAATCTGAAGTTACATGTTTATCCATACGAACTCGAAATCGAACCCACCGCCTGTCGTCCCTAGTGTAATACCCCCATTCCGAACACAATGGGATATGTTTCGTAAGCCAATTCCATCGTTTCGATCTGTTTTCATTTAAATTCACATTAAATCATTATATTGAATTTTAAACGTACATTTCAATTTACCGAGGCCACATACAGTCTCTAAAAATTCCAGAAAATATTTTCTAGCTTCATATTGATGATACAGTTCTAACAGAACTAATTTCGTCGAATTCTGAGACCGTTGGAAAAATGTTCATTTTCCAATCAATTAAAATCAACTGAAACTGGTCAAATGCGTTTTCCTTTGCCAGGCTCACATATTGATTCGAAAAATTACGAAATTTGAAACCTAGCAATACCTTGACATCACGGACCCAACAAAAGTGGTTTTGTCGAAATCCGAGGTCGTTTGCAAAATGTCTATTTTTAAGGGCCTGAATTCCATAGCGACTATTCAGAATTTTCAACTGGACATATCTTTTGATTCCCGCTATGAAATCTTGATTTTTCGGATTCGTTGGAAAGATATTATCAATTAGATTCTATTATTTTTTGTTTCACTAAAATCCGGTTTATTCTGCACCCGGTACATTCAATTGAAATTTGAAATCGAATTATCGAACTACCGCGCCATTTTCAATTCCTTTTATATAATTATAAATAAATATTTATATTCCAACGACGACGTATATAATATATACGTTCGAATTCTATTAAAAATAAATTTCTCATCGATATTATTTAAAATAATTCATTTTAAATGTTCAAAATTCATTAAAATTGCCAAAATAAAATTTTCAAACTGGCTCGCATTTTCCGGGTTGTTACAATCTCCCCCACTTAAAACTTTTCGTCCCCGAAAAGGAACAAAGTCGAAAGTGGTATGATTAATCAACTCTACGTTTGATTTGGCTTCCATTCTCCAACTTTTCAGTTTCTGAGAATTTTCAAATTCTTCAAAAATTTGGCTAACACCCTAAATTTTCGAAAAATTTCGCCATAACCTCCCCTGCACCGGGAGCCACGGGAAAATCCCGAAATTGCCATACAGGCCTTCTGATCTCAAAAAGAAAAAGAAAAAGCCAAGCGGCTAGCCAATAGGCTCATAAAATCATCATCACCCAAACAAAACAGTAAATTATGGTAAACATGTACCTATTTGTTGGGCAAACAAATTCTATTCTCTGCTCTAGCCTCCTTGCTATGACCTGTTCAATGTAAGTATATGTATATGCAAGCAAATGCGACTAATTTTCAATAATATTCAATATTTGATGCTATTAGGCATAATGGTTAAAAATTATCAAACAAAATAAAAAAACAACACAAACATCAATCAATTAGTGAATTAACGTTTCAAATTCATAAATTTGATATATACACTGAAAATCTTGTTTTGATGCTAATTCACAACAATGTGTTCTAACTATATATAAGTTTTGGTTCTCACACCAGTCTAATGGAAATATATAGAAATCGCACCATCGAAACACAAACATAAATATTGGTGATGGAGCTCCATCATCAAAATCATCTCCAAGCGACTAAAGTGTAATCCTATATCTCTCCAGTATATTAAAACTTCGAATATACGTTCATGACGCGTATATGCAAAACCTTTATATACTAGATTGTCCAAATCAATACAAATAAAATATTCAAATACGTATAAAATGGTTTAAATTTTCAAAACAAAATTTTTCATTTGAAAAATATACTCTTCACACTCGTTCTAGGATACTACTGATCCTATCTCTAATGAGTCATTCTAATTGGACATTACTAGTCCAATATCTGATGAATTCTTTCGTATGGTTCTAATGTGTCTTGTTCTCGAGCTCTGTAAACCAAAGCTCTGATACCAACTGTGACAACAAGGAATTTTGCTCGATCCGAATCAGTCGCTAAACCGATCTAGACCCTCGAAACGCCTGATTGTTTTGAGAACACGACAAAATAGAACGTAGACAGAAGAACATTTCATTGTTTATTACAAGAATTCCATCAGAATACAAAAATATACAGAGTATAAATGAATAAATTACATTCGATAAATATCAGAGATTACAATAAATTACATAGCAGCGGAAAAACAATATAAAACACAACTGAAAATAATGCACGGATACAGAGCTTTCCGAACATCGTTCCAGGTGTAAATCAGGATCCTGTGAATATAAATCTGCAAAACCAAAACTACTAGCTGCCCGTGTGGAAAATAGGGGCACCTAGAGTTTAGGTTAAAACAATAAACTCCAGGTCAGTCATGTGACTGGTGTGAGAACTAAAACAATTATTAATCTTTGTTTTTAAAGTTAGGTAAATCAAGGGACCACGCCATATAACACGGAACGGGTTTCCTCCCAAGAATACCAGTGCAGAAAACAAACAACGCAATGCTAAATAAAGAACAATGAAGCTATTATAAGACCCAGGTCCCATCAGACAATGCAACGCAAGCCGAAGGATAGGGTTTTCCCTTATAATAGCCAAATATGCTTGATACGCGAAATTTCATCTTATATTATTACTATAAGTGAAGAAAACAACTTCAAATATAAATATATCAATCATAGACGGCATGGGTACCATATATCATGTCGCCAATACTAGGCTCTACAATCAAAACCGCAAAATGTCATATTTGGAAATTGGATTTCCATCATGGTGGCTCCTGATTCGAAAGATCGATCGCGTAGTGCCATCTCAACGGCTTACGTCTCGACTAGAGAAAACACCGTAATGCACATCCGCACTTTTGGGAAATCGAGTATCACTGCGGCTTACGTCCCGTCGAGAGTAAACACCGCTTAACCTATCCCTCTGAGCACTAAGCGCACTCTCGGTCGACCGAATCCACGACACCACGAAGGTGACCATCCACGAAAAAAGCATGCTGATCAAACCATCAGTTTACCACCATACCGGGGTGTGAGGCTCGCGAATCAACGCTATACACAAAGCCATGCTATATTAAAGCTGCGCTTTGATCATCATCCACCAAACTTTGCTTTTCAACAAAAGTCTAGATCACTTCACCTCAGCATGCCACACTATCAATCCATATCGTACCACTGATTTCTGCCAATATATAACCTCTGAGCTCGTATGTCTCAGAGAAGGGCGTTAAGCAAGAGAATAAATTCTCCGCCGCCAAACAGATATATGTTTAGCAGAGATCAACAAATAAAATATAAAGGAATACAATGTCAGATACACCATCCATTTACAAGTCCGTTCTGGGTCTGAACGAAACCGGAGGCACTTTCCTCGCATATCCATCGACCTCCAAGCACGTCCGGACGGCTACCACTTCAGCTCCCTTCAAGGTAGCTACTCCCATCGTGAGCATCAGTAGCACCCACCCATTCGATGTGAAGATCGTCGGTCTTGCACCGTCTTCAATCTCTTTGACTTATCGTCGAATCGGTTATTCAGAATGGGTATAGACCCGACCTTTCTTAATAACCCATGTATATAATAAACAATTGTTATACAAACACAACATACGCCTCATTCCAATTCAGATATTCACACTCCTAGGGAAAGGTTCCCATTAATTTTATCAAAGATAAATTCTTTTAAATTAATTTTTTAATCTTCCTTTGGATATCATTTCAAACCATATTATGGTTTTCCAAACTAGTCGGGATTAGCGAACCACACCGAAGTAATTATTTATTTTATTTCCCAATCCCAACCTATTTATCCCATGGAGCAAAACTGTTATTACCCCATAACTAACAACACGGTGTTATCGGTAAATTTAATTACCATTTCACGTTCAAATCTAATTAAATATTTAACTATCGCTTTGGAGCAAAACTCGTAATACTCCATTCTCGCACAATTTCTAAATTTGATAATTTAGATTATCAATTCACAATTCAATTTAATTGCAGATTTATTTAAAACTCCTTTTACTGGGTTAAAGAACTAATGTCTTTTAAAACACAGTTCACGACAAACCCAAATCACATTCCATTTATTATCGGGTTAAAGAACTGGTGTTATTTAAAACCCCGTTCACAATAAACCCACAAATCAATTCTAATTCAATTCAGATCAAATATATTAGGAATTCCGATTATTTAAAACCCCCTTTTAAGTCTAATTTATTTATTTAAAAATAATTGTGTAACGACCCGCATTCCACGCATCGGAAGATCGTAGAATATTTATTTCTCTTTGGTACGAAGTCGTATGGTCATGTAACTTTGGGAAACGACTAGTAGGGTCATTTCCCATGTTCATGATTTTTGCCGATTTTTAAATGACCGTTTTGCCCCTAGTTGATCTTGTTTCGTCCATAACTTTTGATTGGTTAGGAATTTTGCCCTGAAACCACTTCCATTAGCTCCGGATGATGATTTCTCTTTCCGTAGAGTGGTCATAATAGCTAAACGGACTTACCGTTTGGGAGATACGGCTGAATTAAGGTTTAAAGGGTTATTTTCAGCTAATTGGGCTTAACCAGGTAATTAGCAGCTAGGCCCAAAGGGAGATTTCGGGATTAGTGGTATTTAAGGGCTGCTAGGGTTATGATTTTGGTTTTTACTTCATTTTCCAGCCGCCTAAGACATTCCTTCAAGTATAGCCATGGCCTCCACCTTCTAATTTCACTCCAAATCACCTCTAATCACTTTCTAATCAAAGATTAAGCAAAACTACATCAAACCAAAGGGGATTAGCACCAAATCAGAGAGAGAGTTGCTGGAACACATAGAGATTGGATCTATATCAGAGGAGTTTCAGTTCTGAAAGTTTAATTGTGCCAAAGGTGAGTGATTTGCTTAGTTTTTTCACTAATTACGGCTAATTAGGGTAATTAGCAAAGATTAGCGAAATTATGGCTCAGAAAAATCTAGAAAAATTCCTAAAATTCTAAAACATCATTTTATGCCTCTGATATGAATTTGGGTTAATTTGGACTAATTTTGTTAATCCCGGAATTTAGGGGATTTAGGGGTGATTAGTGGCAATTAGCGAAATTAAGCATGATAAAATTCTGGAAAAATATTCAGAAATTCATAAATATTGTTTTAGACCTCTGTTAGAAAATTTGGCTGATTTGGTTAAGTTTTACTAATCCTATCATTAGTTGTTCTTAAACATGCTTAAGGGGAAAATATGGATTTTTGGGTATGTTTGATCCGTTTTAACCTATCATATTGTTGTTTTGGTGTTTGTGGTTGATTCTGCATGTTGCTATGACTGTATGAAATGCTTTGTGATTGATTTCAATAGTTAGAATGGTCGAAAACGTCGTCGAATGGCGTAAACACTTGCTGGAACAGTCTCAGAAAACAGTGCAGGGTTTGGATCGGATCGGACATAGGGCTCGGATCGGATATGTTGAACTGAGCAAAGAATCCGATCGGATCGGAACCCAACACTTGGGGGGAAATGGCAAAAAGGAAGGCCACGCTAGTTGAACTGGGATCGGATCGGATCGAGGAGGACGGATCGGATCGAGGAGGACGAATCGGATCGAGGAGGACGGATCGGAGTGAAGGCATGAGGATGGATCGGATAGGAGCATGTGAAGGACGAGGGCACGGATCGAAACGGAGGCACGATCTGGAGGGGAGATGACACCCGACCCGACCCGAGGTAAAGCACCCGAACCGAACCGATGGGGGACAACCGACCCGAACCGCACTAGGAGAAGACCCGACCCGAACCGCACCAGGAGAAGACCCGACCCGAACAGATGAAGGACACCCGACCCGAACCGATGGCTTGAGAAGGAACCCGACCTGACCCAGTATTGACCAATAACCCGAGATGCAAAGGTATTCCAATATGGGAAGTTAGAGCTTAGGATCTAGTTGGGAACCAATGAGTTCACTTCATGGTTGGGCTTTGCTGCGGGACGTGTGCTAAGGAGTTGTCGGTATTCATAACTTTGGTTCACCACTGAGAGATGGATAGTGGGCTTGTAGTGATAGTTACATGGGATTGGATTCCGCCATGGCCCAAAGTATTAGGTGACCAAAGTAGTGGACATCGTATGCTTTACGCACTGAGTGAGGGATGTGAGGATGATTGCTATGCTTGATTGTTTGACATCACTATGACATGCACACCCCCACCCCCGTTATCTTTATATCATTTGAAAGGGCACCTTAGAGTGTTGTACAGTATGTAGTGCTAACTCTTTGGTTGCAGGTCCAGGTTCAGGTATGATTGGATTATACCTGTTATTATTCTGTTTAGATGCTTATCGCTCACACCAGGCTTTATGTCTGACCCAGAGTTTTATGTCTCTTCTTATTACTCTGGGTGCTCACACGAGAAGACTAGAGACAGGTTAGGTGGATGCACGGGTAGGTGTACTGGAGACGAGCAGGAGGCTTCCACGTATGATATTTATGTATTATCTCCCTGTGTTATCGATGGTCACTGCTTGGGCATTAGTAGTGTACCTATTCCTTTCTTTTGTTTAGAGATAGTATTTTTGAAGTTGTAATAAGGATGTTGGATCATAAGCTGTATTTTGGATTTCCGCTGCCATGTTAGACATGATTTAGTTTTTCAGCTTATGCACTGTCTTGCCTGTTTTATGTCAAAGTTATGTGATTATTATATTTTATTCCATGCGCTGTGAGACATTCTACAGGTTCTTTGTTAGTTCTTCACCTTCTTTCTTTCTTTCCGACGACCGTTCCGTGCTAGTTAGACATGTGTACAGCGCACTTTCGGAGGAAATGTCGGCTAGTATAGGGCGGGCCGTCACATTTGGTATCAGAGCTCTAGGTTGCGTAGTTAACCTGGGGAAAGTCATCAGGGAGAGATATTATACGTATATGAGAGCGCGTATTTGTGATTATTTTGATTTTTCAAAACTGGTTTTCAAAGCTATATAGATATATATATACTATTAGTATAGTTAAGGATGAAGTCGCACTGCACTGACACCACAAAGAAGATAGTTAATCGTTTTCTCTGTACAGATTGAACGATGAGCCAATACGTGAGGGGTACTGGTAGAGGAGCCAATAATGGGAATGCTGCTGAGATGAGGACGATGTTTACTGACCTCATGAGAGAGATGCTTAGGGATGTTCAGAGGGCAGCTCCTAATGTTGCTAACGGTGGTGGTGCAGCAGTGCAGGGGCCTAGGGCCGATTTCGCCAAGCTTAACAAGGATTATACTAGTCTTGGTGGGAAGCCGTTCCACGGAACGGAGTCGGCTACGGTTGTTCAGGATTGGTTGGATAGCTGTGAGCGTATCTTCGAACACTTGGGTATTGAAGATGCCATGAAGAGGAAGCTAGCATCCCGTCAGCTTCAAGGACGAGCAATGAATTGGTGGAATGCTATTAAGGCAGCAATCCCAGAGGATCAGATCACATGGGATCAGTTTAAGGCTCATTTTTGCGATAAGTTTATACCAGCTGCTCAGAAGTCAGAATTGTTTAGAAAGTTTCTGGAGCTTAAGCAGAACGGAAGGGCAGTTTCAGAGTATGTTGCTGAGTTCGATACTTTATCGAAATATGGGTTATCTCTTATCGACACTGCCGAGAAGAAGAACGAGAAGTTCATAACTGGTTTAGATGGGTACTTGGGGGAAAGGCTTATAAACCACATCGATGAGACGTTTGAATCGATTGTAGGAAATGCATTAAGGTCAGAAAGTCTTTACCCTAAGCCCAAGACTGAGGTCGCTACTGCATCTGCAAAGGAGCCAAAGCCGCAAGCAGGCGGCGGAGGCAAGAATAATTCCCAAACTAAGAGGAAACAAGACCAAACCATGGATGGCCAAAGTAAGAAGAATAAGAAAGATGGTGAGTGCTTTAGCTGTGGCAAGAAGGGCCACTATGCCAGAGATTGTTGAGAAAAGCCTGGGGAAAGGAAGTGCTTTAATTGCGGCCAAGCGGGACATCACAAGAATGAATGTCCACAATCTCCTAGGGAGAAGCAGATCGTTAAAGCATATGCTATCAACGCTTTTCCTTCTTCGTCGAATGCCCCAACTGCGGCGCAGAAGGAAAAAGGTGTTGTTATTCGAGGTATGCTTTCTATTTAAGATGTTTCTGTTCGACTTTTGTTTAATAACAAGGTTTCCCATTCCTTCGTACCTAGTGACCTGGTAGATGGTTGGAATTGGAACCCAAGATAGTCGATAGACCTTTAGTAGTGACAAACCCGATAGGTGGTTTGACTAGCCTTTGTTGGATTTGTCGTAATTTGGTCTTATCGAGTCATGGATGTATGTTTGTTGTGATTGCTTTATTTTGAGCTTTACTAGGTTTGGCTTGATTTTGGGAGCTGATTGACTCCAAAAGTATAGAGTGATAGTAGATTGTGAAGAGCCTTTGATGACTATTAGAGTGGATGATAGACGAAAGGTGGTATTGGATCGCCTACCTTATGATGAAGATGATAACGGGAGTTAGAGAAGCAAATGTACATTGGATGTACAGTAGTTTGGTCAGGACTTGGTCATGCGATCGACGATAGTTTCAAGCAAGATTGGCGAGGATAGCCAAAGTCAGTTATGGATGCTTGAGTGTTCGGATGTTTTGCTCATATCATCTCACGTAGATTGTCTGAACTCGGAGGAGATGTTCCTTGGGTGCTTGTCTGATATTGGTTTAGGCCTTTGGGGCTTGTGCTTGGGGAATGTCGAGGTCGACTAGGATGGTTTGCGTGAGAGATAAGTGGTTGTTGTGATTCTCATTGGATGATATCTTGGTGCACTCGGGGAGTGATGTGCAGCTCGTAGCATGGTAGGAATGTTCGATGGTATAGATTTCCCGAGTTAGACTCAATAAGGGTATGAGATGACTCGAGTGGGACTCGAGAAAGATGCAAAGTAATGGATTGTTTAGGACCCTATGTTGATGTTCTTTTTTAAAGAATAGGATGTGCTCGTTGATCATGGAAGATGCAACGAAGGTTAGGACGATTCAAGTTGGACTTGAACTCGTAAAAGAAGATAGATGTTTGATTGATCTTAGTGATGCAATAAATAGGGAGACGACTCACGTTAGACTAGAGTTTGTCGGTAATGGATACTCAAGACTGGGTCTGACTTATAGATTGGCTCGAGTTAGACTCGAGAAATCTGCAAGGAATTGGATTTGGCTCGAGTTGGACTCGAGAGGGCAGCAAGATAATGGGTAGACTTGGGTTGGACTCAAGTATTTTAGGAGGACTAAAAGCAGGGGTATATGGGAACGCCCATTACCTTGGATCCATTGGACGTGATCTAGTTATCCTTCGAGGATAAACGTACGTTGGACGTACGGTAGTCCATTTGGAGGCTGGGCTTCCATTAGTTATTGATGTTGGTTAGACCAGACATACAGGTACAGACGTATTCATGGCCTTAGCAGGTGATGGGTAGGATTTGTTTGATGGATGCTATGGTTGCTATGTTTGTTCCTATCTTTCTTTTCTTAGGTAGACTATCACCTGTAGGATCCCGTTGAATGAGAAATAGGATAAGTTCGTTGATCATGGTGATATGACGGGTGTAAGATACTTTACGTTAGACTTGAAGTATGTTTGGGCATTGTGGAGTGTCCGTTGATTTTGGAGATTCAGCGGATATAGGAGCTTCAAGTTGGACTTGGACTCATAGGTATGGTACCTAGATTCATTGGATGAGTCTAGTTCACCTTTGGAAGGTGGATGTACGTTGGACGTGCAGTACAGATATAGGTAGAGTACCTAGATTGATTGGATGAGTCTAGTTCACGTTTGGAAGGTGAATGTACGTTGGACGTGCAGTACGAATATGGGTAGGGTACCAAGATTCATTTGATGGATCTAGTTCACCTTTAGAAGGTGAATGTGCATTAGACGTACAGTAAGGATATGGATGTAGTGCCTAGGGTCATTGGATGGATCTAGTTTGCCTCTAGGAAGTGAATATACGTTGGACGTGTAGTATGGATGTAGGCAAGATTTAGGTAAGACTTGAAAGGACATTTGGAATGTAGTTGGTAATTTGACGAATGGGGTTGGCTTACCTAAAAAGATGCCAGGAGTACATGACATATTTCATGTTTCTCAGTTAAGAAAGTTTACGCATGATTTTGATTTAGTTATTTCGCCAAACCGGTTGGACGATATCGAAATATAACCCAAGGCGGTTGGGAACCGCGAGACTGATTCGCATTGTCGAGGACGATACGAAGAAATTACGAAGGGAGACGGCGAAATTAGTGAAAGTCCAAGGGGCGATGGTTCTTCCCTTGCTAGTAAACCGCATGCTAGGATATGCTTGTTGTGCTATCATGTATGTTTAATTGTTTGAAATTGGTTGATATGCATGCGAGACCCATTGTTTGTTTCTTAGTTAAGGAATTTCGGGGGCGAAATTTCTTAAGGGGGGAGAGTGTAACGACCCGCATTCCACGCATCGGAAGATCGTAGAATATTTATTTCTCTTTGATACGAAGTCGTATGGTCATGTAACTTTGGGAAACGACTAGTAGGTTCATTTCCCATGTTCATGATTTTTGCCGATTTTTAAATGACCGTTTTGCCCCTGGTTGATCTTGTTTCGTCCATAACTTTTGATTGGTTAGGAATTTTGCTCAGAAACCACTTACATTAGCTCCGGATGATGGTTTCTCTTTCCGTAGAGTGGTCATAATAGCTAAACGGACTTACCGTTTGGGAGATACGGCTGAATTAAGGTTTAAAGGGTTATTTTCAGCTAATTGGGCTTAACCGGGTAATTAGCAGCTAGGCCCAAAGGGAGATTTCGGGATTAGTGGTATTTAAGGGCTGCTAGGGTTATGATTTCGGTTTTTACTTCATTTTCCAGCCGCCTAAGACATTCCTTCAAGTATAGCCATGGCCTCCACCTTCTAATTTCACTCCAAATCACCTCTAATCACTTTCTAATCAAAGATTAAGAAAAACTACATCAAACCAAAGGGGATTAGCACCAAATCAGAGAGAGAGTTGCTGGAACACATAGAGATTGGATCTATATCAGAGGAGTTTCAGTTCTGAAAGTTTAATTGTGCCAAAGGTGAGTGATTTGCTTAGTTTTTTCACTAATTACGGCTAATTAGGGTAATTAGCGAAGATTAACGAAATTATGGCTCAGAAAAATCTAGAAAAATTCCCAAAATTCTAAAACATCATTTTATGCCTCTGATATGAATTTGGGTTAATTTGGACTAATTTTGTTAATCCCGGAATTTAGGGGATTAAGGGGTGATTAGTGTTAATTAGCGAAATTAAGCGTGATAAAATTCTGGAAAAATATTCAGAAATTCATAAATATTGTTTTAGACCTCTGTTAGAAAATTTGGCTAATTTGGTTAATTTTACTAATCCTATCATTAGTTGTTCTTAAACATGCTTAAGGGGAAAATATGGATTTTTGGGTATGTTTGATCCGTTTTAACCTATCATATTGTTGTTTTGGTGTTTGTGGTTGATTATGCATGTTGCTATGACTGTATGAAATGCTTTGTGATTGATTTCAATAGTTAGAATGGTCGAAAACGTCGTCGAATGGCGTAAACACTTGCTGGAACAGTCTCAGAAAACAGTGTAGGGTTCGGATCGGATCGGACATAGGGCTCGGATCGGATATGTTGAACTGAGCAAAGAATCTGATCGGATCGGAACCCAACACTTGGGGGGAAATGGCAAAAAGGAAGGCCACGCTAGCTGAACTGGGATCGGATAGGATCGAGGAGGACGGATCGGATCGAGGAGGACGAATCGGATCGAGGAGGACGGATCGGAGTGAAGGCATGAGGATGGATCGGATAGGAGCATGTGAAGGACGAGGGCACGGATCGGAACGGAGGCACGAGCTGGAGGTGAGATGACACCCGACCCTACCCGAGGTAAAGCACTCGAACCGAACCGATGGGGGACAACCGACCCGAACCGCAGTAGGAGAAGACCCGACCCGAACCGCACCAGGAGAAGACCCGACCCGAACAGATGAAGGACACCCGACCCGAACCGAAGGCTTGAGAAGGAACCCGACCCGACCCAGTATTGACCAATAACCCGAGATGCAAAGGTAGTCCAATATGGGAAGTTAGAGCTTAGGATCTAGTTGGGAACCAATGAGTTCACTTCATGGTTGGGCTTTGCTGCGGGACGTGTGCTAAGGAGTTGTCGGTATTCATAACTTGGGTTCACCACTGAGAGATGGATAGTGGGCTTGTAGTGATAGTTACACGGGATTGGATTCCTCCATGGCCCAAAGTATTAGGTGACCAAAGTAGTGGACATCATATGCTTTACGCACTGAGTGAGGGATGTGAGGATGATTGCTATGCTTGATTGTTTGACATCACTATGACATGCACACCCCCACCCCCGTTATCTTTATATCATTTGAAAGGGCACCTTAGAGTGTTGTACAGTATGTAGTGCTAACTCTTTGGTTGCAGGTCCAGGTTCAGGTATGATTGGATTATACCTGTTATTATTCTGTTTAGATGCTTATCGCTCACACCAGGCTTTATGTCTGACCCAGAGTTTTATGTCTCTTCTTATTACTCTGGATGCTCACACGAGCAGACTAGAGACAGGTTAGGTGGATGCATGATCGACGCTAATCTATGAATTAGAAAAGCGCGACATTTGTAATAAATTCTGCAAGCATACAGGTGTGTAGCATACAGGTCGAACACAGGGAGGAAAGTTAAATTTTATTATTTATATGTTTCGTGGGCGTGTTAGACGAACTTTGGAGGTTGATTTTGAAAATAAAACAAAACAAAATTAAAACTGTGATTTGATTCAGAACAGATCTAACTGAACCGACGATCAGATCACAATTTCAATGGAAAAGAAATAAAACTATGAATTAGATTTGAATCTAATCAAATTCAATTTGACCTAAGAAAATAATAAAAGCAGAAATTGAAATTGCAGAAATTGAAATAACAAACAAGAATTAAAATTAGGATTTCCGCTGAATCTAATTAGACGGTAAATCACTAATGCAAATAAGTGCAAAATACAAATAGTGTTCTACCGAATCTAATCATATAGACAACACTAGTTGCTAAGAAAACAAAAAAATGCAGAAAATAAAAGAGAAAGAAGAACTTTTATTAGAACAATGGAATAAGAGATGAGAGATGGTGGCTAAAATGCCATTACAAGGGTATATATAGAGTAGATAGCCAAAACCTAACCCTAACCCTAATGATAACTGGGCCTGGTCATTACATCACTAATTAGTTTGCAATGAGAAACATAAATGGGGCTTAGATAAATAAAGCAAATTTGGGCCTTTTCTCTTTTCCTCTTGCTTCCTTGACATTTCTTCATTGACTGATGATGTGCAAAGCCTTTTTATCAATCCTTTTCTTGTCCAACAGCAACTAGATGTGAGATCTTCATCTACAATTCTTCAAACTGCAATTACACAGCAAATTGATCTCTATTTCTTTACATTTCGGGTTGCATGCGGGCTGGGTTGGAATATCTGTAAAATTAACAAAACAATACCCAAGTAATATTTATTTATATACAAAAGATAAGAAATAAGAGCTTAAAATAAACATATTTCTATGTCAATCAAATACCCCCACACTTATCTTTTACTCGTCCTCGAGTAAAAAGAAAATGGAAAACTAACTAGATAGGTCACACTTTCGTAGGAAACACGATTGCATTGAGCGTATGCAACAAGCCGTTAAACCTCTAGGTGTCCCAAGTAGGACGAGTGGTGTCTCGTGAGGGTTTTCAGCGGATACTACCCACAAAATCCACATGCAGTATGCTATGATTCTAATAAAACTACATGAATGCAATGGACATATGCAAAAATAAAAACGAAAAAATGACAACACGACTTATTTCAGGAAAGTGGTACAACAAATTAAGTTAATAATTTCTAACCAGTTGATTTTATTTTAGATACCTCGACTTGTCACAAATTTTCAATATAAATCAAGTTTTCAAATGTTAAATTTCAGTTTGGCCAGTTAGTTCGGTCGATAACATAGTGCAGCCATGAAATAAATTCTTAGTTTGCTTGGCACAGTTTGCAAAGTGGTATTCTAATTTTCTCATGTATGGCTAGTCAAATCAATAAGGTCAAGAAGTGTTTGGGTATCATCGCTTATTCTTTCTTCTATAAAATTTTAAGATTTATGATTAAGTACATACACCTAACTAAAAAGACCAAGGTTCACCACCCATGCACTGCCTCGCGGACTAACGGAGAGTGGGTAAAGAGCTTGGCGGATTGTGCAAGCCGACTTTGACTTTGTCAACAACGTGTCGGTAATCCTTAGGTGTCCAATCTCATAAATGAGACCAAGATATTCCAACTTTGACTTTGTCAACAACGTGTCGGATAGAGCTTGGCGGGTTTGCACACCAACGCTCGATATACAAGCAATGTTGGATACCCTTGGAATACTATTATTCTTATTATCGAAAATATAAGCACAAAAGAGAGTTATGCGAATTCAACTTAACACAACTTAGTTTTAAAGATTTGAAAAGCCAATATAAGTATTTTAAGTCCTCCACTTATTTAAACAAAGTCTACAATATAGAATAGATTTCATGGCCATCACCTAAGAATCTCCCTGTGTACCGGTTACACTATTATCCCTCAAAATTAAACTTTTCATTATATTTCCTATTCGATCTAAGTTGAGAGAGAAAAATACTATCAACTGGCTACAAATTGTAAACTTATTTTGCTGTATCAATTGAAAATGAGTCGTATTTAAAAAATATATATATATATATATATATATATATATTTTATGGTATGTTACTACAATCTAAAATGTATGATGGTCCTACTTAAATGGATGAAAATAAAAAGAAATAAAAACAAAGAAAAATGAAAATGCAGACTCCCCCCCCCCCCCCCACACTTGGACTAGACAGTGTCCACACTGTGAACGTTTCCTAAATTTGAAAGATCGTACCCAAAGGTGAATGAGATGCAAAATTATTTGAAGAATGAAATGCAGTCTAGCTATATGCAGGAATGGATCGTATGTACAATGATATATGTGTTTGCGGTGCATGCGATGCAAAGATTGCCACCAACTTTTCC